>JACCPG010007104.1:0-82289 GCA_016069955.1 Drepana arcuata
TAATTAAGTGAACATATGGTCAGAGTGACCACTGGTAGGTTTCGTCCACGTGCCGTCTCGAGTTACTACGGGACTTCAATTAATTTTTATAGACTTCAATGGACTGTTAACCCTATCATGAGCGTTTCGGTAACAAGATACGTCAGTTTAACACAGCATTGGGTTACTTACTTCGCAAAAGTACGGACCCAGAATACTTAAGCGTTCTTTGGTATGAGATTAGGGATGTAAATGTAAATTGTGGTGTTATTATGGTAATGTCGCGTGAACACTATGTGAATGTGTTTGTCTGCGTTCGATAACACTTTCATAAGTATTATACAATTTATAAAGCTTGATATATTTAGTATTGTATATCCAATGTATTCGTTTAATGAATAAGTCTGGTTATTGGCAATTGTATTTTAGTAAATCATTGCATTATATACCAACTAACACATCGGCGATCGATTACATCTTTAAAAAAATGTTTCATGCTATGAGCCGGTTGCGTAAATGACATCTATCTAATAATTTTCGTAAGTAATAATGTCTACCATATTTCATCAATATTTTGTGTCTCAAGATGTCGCTGCACATCAAATTAAAACGTGCTATTGAGAACAACCATGCGTATTGTAAATTTAACTTTATACCAAATACACTTCTTGTCAGAAAAATCGAAACACCTCGAAAAATTGTATATTTTGGATAATAAATAATAATAATATATATTATATCCTCACGCCTTCCCTGAAGGGGTAGGCAGTGGTGTATAGGTAATACCCACACACCCACTTTCCGCCAGAGGTATATTAGGTGTCAACGGTATATTAGGTGACGTATATTTAGGAATAGACGTCAAATGTTGTTCCTTATATTATTCAGTATTAAACGACATTGGACATGAACATAGACTAAGAATGATCCCAGACATTAACTTGGAAGGTGTTTAGATTTTTCTGATGAGAAGTATATTATGTAATATAACTCTGGTGAAAGTCTTAACTACACATTCTTTATATAAAAACGATTAGTGCTTACTTAACAGACTGGGTGGTACGTTTAATTGACACGAGTAGCGCTTTCATCCACAAGGCGGCTCGTTACTTCGCTAATTAATTAAACGTTAACTGAGCGGTTCGCCGAATTGTTACACCCCTTCAATTTCCACCTAAATATTTATATTCGTTAGTTTGTCTCACTTTAAAAAGGTTTAGGAAAATTAATTATGATTATATACCATGTAGGTACATATATGTAGTCTGAGTCACAACTCGAGCTTTACGGTGAAGGAAAAATCCAGTGGAAATCCGCATACGTCACAGAAGAAATTATAATGACCTACGTATAGGCTGTGGATGTCTGAAGTAAAGTGGGTGTATGGGTACTACCATATGTACGATATAAGTCGAGTTATTTACACGCTGTATAATTTGGGAACGGGTGAATCTCTGGTTTAATAGCAGAATAACCATTAAACTATATGAATGATTAAGGTAAAAAATATATTACTACATATATTGCCTTTAGCGGTACGAAATCCACCAGGTCCTTGCGGTTTGATCCAACGAGTATTCTGAATTTGCACACCAGAAGCTTTACTCCGGAGGATAATATTAAAGGAAGCCTTCATGTGTTTATAAAGAAACTAGGAGCGTCTCGCAGTTGCGCCCCCGTAAAATTGTATGTAATTCGTAGATTATAATTATTTTTCTTGATAACCAATTTCTTTGCCAAGTTTAATAGAATTAAGTGATTGTGTATGAAACATCCTCACAAACTTTCGCATTTATCAATAGGATATGTGCGCTGCACCCAAGACGAAGGGCCTTAGGGGGGCTTAAGTGATAAGCGATTTGAGCTTTATTACCATTCATCTGTTTGAGTTAAAATGAAACCCATGCATTCATTTTATACCGAGATTCTTATATTCTTTTGTTTCCGTATAAAATCACAATAAAATGGTGACGACACGCGATTAGATTTATGTCCACATATATCAGTTTTCGAGCCATAAACTGTATTCCTTGCAACGGACGAGTAGTTTACAATCCAGTCTCGACCCAGTCCATAGAATTGTAGCATTCTATTTTGCAATTTCTACTATAGTTTACAAAGTCTAAATTACTTTGGCGTACAAAGTGCAGTAATGGCATCCAGAGCAGTATTTGGTAGGCTACTATTAATGTGGGATAAGGAAGTGTTTACGATCGCGCAGAGACCGCTTTACGGCCTCAAGGCTGTAACTAAAGCTGTTATGTTCCTATTTCACAATCACATAAACATGTTTGTATATCTATAGGTAATCCATTCAGTTGGACATTTATATAATAGCTTTTATTAATACATAGATATGATACAGTTTTATGTGTCAATCAATATTAAATACTAGCTTATGCCCGCGGCTTCGCCCGCGTGGAAAGAGCAACATACATATTTTTGCCTTTATAATATTAGAGCTTTGAATCTTTCGGGATTCAAATGTAGCCTATGTCTTAAGGGGTATAAGCCATCACCATAAAAAAATATCAGTAAACCGCCTTTTTTTCAGTCGTAAAAATGTTTTTTTTTTTCAATAAAAAGTATCCTATGTTACTTCTTATACCTCCAGGAATATGTGTACAAACTTTCATGAAAATCGGTTATGTAATTTTTACGTGAAAGCGTAACAAACAAACTTACGTTCACATTTATAATATTAGTAAGGATGTGTGTGTGACGTTACACGTACGGCTTGCTTCAAAGGACACTGATAGAACAAGAAACTTTTTTATATTTTACGGATGTCATGGCGATATCCTGATGGTAAACTAAATACTCGCTACACCCGACAAATCTACTAGTAGATTCATAATGTTATAGCAAGAGGAACTGTTAGGGGGCGTCCATAAATTACGTGAGGTGTATTTTTTAATTTTCTGTCCCTCCCTCCCCCCTGGTGAGATATCGTGAGATTTTATTCAACCCCCTCCCCCATCCCCCAATCTCACGTGACATTTTTCAAAATGTGGGTTTCTTACGTAGACGCGTTGGATTTTTATTGTAAAAAGAAAACAAAATTGCTTCGTGCTTTTATTTACGACTAGTTAAGACTAGTAATCAATATTGCTGAGAGTTTAATTATAAGATTAAATGTTACGCATGTTCAATCTGGATTAAATGGACCAAAATAGTATATATATTTTTTGTTTGATCAGAAAAATAATTGCGTGATATTTGCCGAGACCCCCCCTCTCTCCAACGTAAGATTAGATGAGATTTGACTCGACCCCCTCCCCCCCTTAAACACCTCACGTAATTTATGGAAGTCCCCTTATGTAAGCGGTACAAAGTGGCGTATACCTACTGACAGTAAGGCCAATGGTATAGACCTCTCATTTCAGGAACACATTACTCGTCATGCCATTTTCTTTAAGTCGCAGAGCTGCCGCAGTCCTATTACACTCTTTTTCTTTTTATTTACATACACTAGCTGTGCCCGCGACTTCGTCCGCGTAGAATTCAACAAAAAAATTATTGTTCAGTTTCCAAAATAAAAGTAGTCTACGTTATTCCTTTTAACATCAGCTATCTGTCAGTGAAAGTCCCGTTAAAATTAATTTAGCCGTTTCAGAGATTACACGGAACAAACAGACAGATAGACAGACAAAAATTGTAAAAAAATATATATTGGTATAAGTACCGTGTATACATATTTAGTAAAACGCGTTTTTTTTAATATTACAAACAGAAACTGCAATTTTATTTATTTGTATGTACAGATATGTATCTCATTATTAGCATAGCATAAGCATAGAGCCGTGTACAACACAAAGGTCGTAAGTTCAAATCCCAACTGTACCAATGAGTTTTTCTAAACTTTACAGTGATTAGTCACACCACGAGCTTGACGGTGAAGGATAAAATTGAGAGGAAACCTGCATACGCCTGAGAAGAAATTCAAAGGCGTATGTATAGTCGTGCTTGAGTAACGGCGGTGGAATCGCCATCAATCACGTTGACACCTCAAATATATCTTTAGTGGGTGTGTTGGTACCTATACACCTCTACCTACCCTTCGGGGACCCTTGTGGGAAGGCACGAGGATATATTATTATTATAATATAGACTTCAAAAGAGCGACGAAAGAAATAAACCAGTGACAAGGAAATACAGGACGGGCGGCAGTTTACGGAGTAATCTGGAGCATCCTTTATTTTATCAAGCATTGCTGACGGGGAGGCAGACGTGACGGCGACGGCGCGGCGCCGAGACATGCTAGGGCTGTCACTTGTAATAAAGTTAACTTAAGCTAAATATAATATATACATACAAATATATCATCACGCCCAGTCCTAACGGGGCAGGCAGAGAGTATAGAGCGCCAGTTCTCTCTAGACTTACATACCTCTTTCGCTTCGTCCACATTCATCAGTCTCTTCATACATGCTCATCGGTTTCTCCTGACGTTCTCGTCCTTGAGCTAAATATAATAATAATAATATATCCTCACGCCTTGCAACAAGGGTCCCCGAAGGGATAGGCAAAGGTGTATAATAGCTATTTATTTTCAGAAAAATGTTCGATGTACACATAGATTAACATATAATGATACAATTAAAATTATATAACCTTACTGCATCACATTTTATTAAAAAGTCGTCCGTGATTATAATTTTTATAGATTTCACAAGGATATTGGAAGTGTCACATAGAGTTTTACACGATTAAAAGTCAGTAAATTATGGCTGTTTTATATGTTTATATGTGACAGCCCTATCAGAAGCTCTCTGTGTCATAGGCGTCGTAAATTGGAGCTTGCCCGTAGCAAAGAGTTCTTGACACTATCTGTGACGTTTTTAATTAAAGGCGGAGTTTAAAAGGAGGCTTGTTTTACATCCATTCATTTACATACCTATGTTGTGTTGCTGGTATTTGCATTTTAAGAAAGGAAAGTTTTCATGTATCTTGGAATACCATATCAAATGGGAGTAATTTCGACAAAGTTCTACATAGGTGAATGCAGATTCGGTATACTTCCAACGGAATAAATCCGCGTTAAGATTAATTCAATGTGACCACTATAAGTGGTATTGTACATCTCTGCACTTATGGTAATAATAATACATACCAGTAGCCTTCAAACCTGCAACCAAGATCTTGCTAGCTACTAACCACGGCTATTACGCCAGTTATAATATGAAAAACTAAAGTACTGCCATCCGGCTTAATACCAGTTTGAGGAATTACAGTTACGGCAATATTATTCAGCACCCAGTCTACTGTAATCTACCTGAAATTATATTATCACGGTGTAGTATAAATGTTCTATTGCAGCGTCTCGTAGCCTAGTTGCCTACGCCGCTACGAGCGTAGCGCTACGTGACCGGGTTACGGTGATAGATGGTTCTCCACCGAATTACGTGAACGTTGAATTTTCTCCGAGCAAATTCAGACGTAATTTTACCACCGATATACTGTATGGGAATTCAATTTCAAGCATTACATTGTAGTTTTAGAAGATGAATGTTTCGCGAAATTAGGGCTGAATGTTTTATGACAGTCATTTTCTTACAATGTTTCAAAATGTTAAAGATAAAGATATATGTACTCGTTGGGTCGGCTTGGCTCTCCAACATAGGTCATATGGATTGGAACGAGCCTTTGAATATAGGCCATCACTTTAATGACTCGTAAACATTCTCTAAATACGGAAACATAATAAAGTAGATATCATTAAATGTCCTCGGCCTCACGAAATAATACGAGTATGGAAATTGGATCAAGATTTCAATAAAATTATAATAACGTAAGACGATTGATGATATAAATGGACTGAGATGCGTTGATAAATGCAAATTTTTCAGCGTAACAACATTAGATCGAATCCGCAATGAGGAGACTTGCAAAGCAACTCGCTTGAACGAGGAAATTATTGTAGAGACGAATAAAGACACGTTACTGGATATAAAGCTATGGCTTCTTTCTCCAGCCATAATGTATGGCTGATGAAAAGGCACAACAAGACCACGATCAAACCTAGATCAATCGATCGAACACTCAAGGATGGAAATGCCTAAAGTACTTGAATCCAGTAAGCATGTACGAACTGATGTACTTATCTGGATGAAACGAAATATATCTCAACGGTTTGGGAAACCTGGCACTAAACCTATTTGTACATCCCGTGAGGGGCTCGACGTTATTACGATATGTATGTATGAAATTGAATTTGGAATTTGTAACATAACACTCTCAATCAAAATACGGGCAGAGTTTAAATATAAACAAAAAAGAATAAAACGATGAAACTATTCGACCATTAGACGATTCCAACCAATATAGGTCTAATGAAAGGCAACCATTACTCACAATATTTATATAAGGGTCAAAACACAAGGGGCTAAATTACGTTTGACATTTATATAATAAATAATAATATATCCTCACGCCTTCCCACAAGGGTCCCCAAAGGGGTAGGCAGAGGTGTATAGGTAATACCCACACACCCACTTTCCGCCAGAGGTATATTAGGTGCCAACGTGACAGATGGCGAGTCCATCGCCGTTACTCGAGCACGACTATACATACGCCTTTGAATTTCTCAGACGTATGCAGGTTTCCTCTCGATGTTTTCCTTCACCGTAAAGCTCGTGGTGTGACTAATCACTGTACTTAAGTTCAGAAAAACTCATTGGTACAGTCGGGATTCGAACTTGCGACCTTTGCGTCGCAGGCAACTGCTCGAACCACTCGGCCACCACGGCCCTACGTTTAACATTTAACGGCTGTCGGCTGCACGTTTGACATTTAATGTTTTATAATTAACATATGAGATTCAAATCATTTGGCGGTACTCGATTAATATCTATGTACATATATATTTATTAAAATACTCGATTTGAAAGCGAAATTCGAATTTGGAGCGGCTATCTCTGTCTAGTGACTCGATTGACTTACCTACCATGATAGAGAAAAAGAGAGCAATATATATATTTTATTAATTTATTTATTTAAAAAGCTTCCTGCAAATTTATTTACATAGGCGGACTTAATGCCGTAGGCATTCTCTACCAGTCAACCTTTGGGTGATGCAGAGAAAGGTATGGCAGGCTATAGAGGGGATAAGAAACGGGAAATAATAATATGACTGAATATATCATTCAATATAATTTTGAATATAAAGTTTTTTTTTTTTAATATGATTAAAATCATTATACAAAGCAAAAGTGTGTGCAAGAAGAGGCAGAGGAAGGCCACGTTCCAACTACCTGGATCAAATAGATCGGACTCTGAGGGACGGGAACGTTAAGAGTACTCGAAACCGACGAGCATGTATGAAGAGACTGATGAATGTGGACGAAGCGAAAGAGGTATGTAAGTCTAGAGAGAACTGGCGCTCTATACTCTCTGCCTACCCCGTTAGGGACTTGGCGTGATGATATGTATGTAAAATCCGCTAAGCAGCTTAGGAGTCCAACGCGGACGTGAAACAACGTGACGCGTAATTTATATATATTAAGAAGATATTTGTATGTATTTTTGCAGCCACCGAGCTAGATCTGCTGGGTGCGCTGTCGCTGCACAACACGTCACATGCCGGCGTGACTGCCGCGCCTGGCATGCAACCACAGCGTACTGCGTACTCATTACAAGGTAATATACATTACTCTGCTCTCATACTGTCTCAAATACTTATAAGATTCATGTATAAAAAAATATACGGCTATTATCCATACATGTTCCTCACAAACTATCTGCTGGGGACATTGGGAATTAATTCACTAGCTAGAGGTACGGAGGGATCAGCTATTATTTGGTTAAAGTAAGTAAGCTGTAAAGTCCTTCAGGGGCTATAGACAGTTACAAGCTTGCTTGTGCCCCATGCTTCATGCTGACAAGCTTCATAATTTATTCCGTACCTGAATGTCCCAAATATACACACTGATATAGACCGGGTCCTAGCCCGTGTTGTCGTCTAGGAGCTGGCGAAAACAATTGTATTAATTTCAAAACATAAGTAAAATTATATATAGTCTTATGTAAAAAGTGAAACAATGAAGAAAAAAGAAAAAAGAAGAAATGTAACTAAAATATTATAAGTCAAGCAAATAAAATAACGCTACATGCTTATTTGTAAGTGGTCTTGCTACGCTATTGTACTGAGCTCTACGCAATGCAATCAAAATGATTGCACAATGGAAAAATATCTACTGGTTTATTTTCTTTACGAAATCGAAACCAATCAGTTTTAACGATAGCAAAACTCTAGACAGATATTATTCAGTATACTCAACAGTGCAATGAACACTCGAATTCATTGAACGAGCCAGTTATCCAAAGTAATTGATTATAAACTGACAGAGTGTACGATGCAATCCATTTCAGGTGCAATACTCGCTAGATCCATTAGGCGCGCCTTTTTACATTTTAATGTACCTAAGTACGTAGTGTCTCACATGACATGCCTATAGGGTGCTCGTTAAAATTTGCAGCCAAACAGCGCTCAAATGACTGTTCTGTACTGCAAATAAGCGCGAAAGAGTTCCGTGTGTTTTTTTTAATTTATTTATAATAGGTATATAACTTACAGACAAGACAGACAAGATAATACAAAAAAATTAAGTAGAATAAACCATAAGCCATTTGGATCAAATATATATGATTACTGCTCCGCTTCCTTCGGTTCCATAATATTAAACTATAAATGTTATGATAATTTTAAGATAATTAAATTATTTCAAGTAAGTTAATTATTTTTAATTTGAGATTTTGGTATTACAGTACCCAAATATGTATACTGTTGGTGTACCCTAATAATATAAGGAAATAAATAGATAAAGAAGTATTATTTTAAGGAATTATATAATTATTGTTTTGCTACGCGCAACAGGGTCTGTCAGTTTATAAATAAATTTAAACTGTAGCAAAAGCATTAAATACATAAATATACATAAGTACACACCTTCCTCTTGTATCACTCGGTGAAAATCACATTAAAATACGTTGCATAGTTTAACACATCTAAGCGTTCAGACGACGGGAGCGACTTTGTATTATATGGCCAAGCCACTAAATAGTTAGAAATATACATTTAAGATGCTCAAGGCCGAAAGCTGAAAAACGATAGCTTAACAGTATTGCTTAATTAAGTATGCCAATCACAATACGATGGCAATCAATCGAATCACGTTAGTAGTAATGGGTGACCGCAGAGGGGCGGTAAGGGTATTCGCCGGGGATTAGTGCCGTAATGGGCGTGAGTGAGGGCGATTCGGGATTACAATCAATTTACATGGACGTGTAGGATCGGCCCAAATCTACCCTCAAGGGATTATCACTGTATAGCTTAAAGTAAATCTATATCAATACAAATTTTATTGGGTTCTTAGTTAATTAAAGGAGATTAAGTATTAAGCTAAAGATCTTTATTGATAATTTAACAGAGGAAGTTCACGTTCGAAATACCCTGCACAAATCCCAGTAGTACTCACACACTTAGTTTTTGCCGGAGATATATTTTAGGTGTCAACGTGACAGATGGCGAGTATATGTATCGCTGTTTTTAAGCACGACTATATAATATGTCTATGAATTTCTTTTCTTCGATTAAGATTTGAATACGCATTTTGATTGATATTTTGACATTGGAATTTAGTCCATGGGCAATCGGGTATTAATTAATAATTATATACATACGTATAAACGTATTATCACCTCTTTCGCTTCATACACATTCATTAGTCTCTTCATACGTGCTCACCAGTCTCGAGAAATAAATAATGTATAGTTTTTTTTTAATGTTTAGATCGACCCCTTGTTGCAAAGTCACCCTTGTAAGAAAGAACCAGCAAAGCATATCTTAATAATTATCGTATCACATTGCAAACGTCACGAGAGGGAAGACACAATAGACGCGTGCGCCACAGAGCATAGGGATGTGCGTTCAATAAACTTTATGTGTATAGGAAATCCCATAAAAAACATATTTTTATATAATAAGCCTAAGAGCCGTGGTGCCCAAGTGGTTCGAGCAGTTGTCTGCGACGCACAGGTCGCAAGTTCGAATCCCGACTGTACCAATGAGTTTTTCTGAACTTAAGTACAGTGATTTGTCACACCACGAGTTTTACGGTGAAGGAAAACATCGAGAGGAAACCTGCATACGTCTGAGAAGAAATTCAAAGGCGTATGTATAGTCGTGCTTGATTAACGGCGATGGACTCGCCATCTGTCACGTTGGCACCTAATATACCTCTGGCGGAAAGTGGGTGTGTGGGTATTACCTATACACCTCTGCCTACCCCTTCGGGGACCCTTGTGGGAAGGCGTGAGGATATATTATATAAGCCAATGGCGTACAAGGTCGGAAAGGGGTAACAAGTTTGATAACTGCATAAACATAATGGCATAAATGTTTCTGATTGTGACTTGGGGCACAATGTCGCTCTACCACCAACGGAAGCACAGCACGGGTTCTGGAATTACTTTGGCAAAAAAGCTGGAGGACATCGGTATATTTCACAGAAGGCGTGAATTAAGTTAAATCGTGATTGAGATTACATACATATTTTAGATCGTACAGAGCTCGATAAAATTTTTCTTGACGCCGTTCTGCACATACATAGAGGCCCCAACATTTGTCTGTTAGATGCACGTTTTTGCAATAAATTTGTAATATGTATTTCAATAAATACCTGAAATACCTTGGACAATTCCACGCAAATTGACATAGCCCTAAATTAAGCAAAGCTTGTGTGATGGTAGCTCGGTAAGGATATATTTACTTATATAGATATATACATAAATACATAGGCCGTCCAAGACTGAGGTACATATGTTCGTGTTCATCACACAAATATCTGCCTTCAGGGAATCGAACCCGCGGACTCAAATTTCGCAGTCAGGAGCTCTAACCACTAGACCAGACGGCTGTTATCGTTTTTAACACTCGCGCCGTCCAGTGTATTTTAGGGCCAGTTGTTGGCTTGTGTGATATTTTAGGACCAGTTGTTGCCTTGTGTGATATTTCTAGAAGACCAGGACCAAAGTGTTGTATACAACAATTTCTATTGTAGAATATTATAGAATAACTAGCTGTGCCCGGAACTTCGTCGGCGTGGACGGCTTTTTTGTCTTTCGTAAAAATGTTTTTTTTTTCAAAAAGTATCCTATGTTACTTCAAATACCTCCAAGAATATGTGTACAAAGTTTTATAGTGATCTCTTAAGTAGTTTTTACGTGAAAGCGTAACAAACAAACTTACATTCACATTTATAATATTAGTAAGATATTAAAGTGCCTAAAAAAAGTGACTAATTGCTGATTCGATGATGGCAGCAAGTATCGCCAAGTCTTATTCCTGTGTTCAAACACGCGACAAAATAACGATGTCCACCTAATCGCAAGTCATAACCAATTTTCACCATCCCAACGACCCTACTACAAATCCACAAGCCAACGTCACAATTCACTTGCGCGTAACATAATCCTTGCCATTAGGCACATTGCATACGCTCGCGTAATTGTCCGAGGGTGTACACCCTAATTGTGGGATCAAAGGTACCGACGGACATATTGTCTCCTATCTAAAGCGCAAGTGTCAAAAGTTAGGAGGAAATTTGTGAGAACCACTACTCGAAGCTCTCACTTGCAATATTTTTTTTCGCCGGTTTTGTGACATTTATAAGTAAATTTGTGGATACGAGAATAGTTTAGATTCGCAATTGGACCCGATAGGTGGCGCTGCGATCGTGGAATCGTTTGACGAACATTCATTTTTTCACCCAAGCGAAGCTGGGTGGGACAGCTAGTATAAACATATATATCATCACGCCGAGTTTCTTACGGGACGAGCAGAGATATTAAAGCGCAAATACTCTCTGAGCTGACTCTCTCGATGTCGAGATCGAGATCTTCCCAAATTCCACTTTATTATGTGTTATGTTTCTACATTGATTTTCTTGCAACAAAACACCTCGGAGCTTTATAACTGTCACACGAGCTTGTGATGAGCGTTATATTACTAGAAAAGTAAAATAACGTCTCCACTACGTTAAAATTACGAGTATATATTTTTCATGAAACCTTGAATAAAGAAGTGTATCCAGTCTCGTAGAACGAGAAACCCTACAATTCCTAAGTGTATAATTGTGTTTTATGATATACGATAATAGAATAATTGACAGGTCGGTGCACTGGCCTTGCCATACGTGCCGAACTGAAACGCCGTGACGATAGAGTAGGTGTGATAACACCCTATTTCATATGAAATTTATTTAGGTGCCAAAATGACAGTTTATACATACATATATCACGCCGTGCCCATAACGAGATTGGTAGAGGGAATAGAGCGCCAGTTCTCTCTAGACTATAGACTACATATCTCTTTCGCTTCTCCATATTCATCAGTCTCTTCATACATGCTCGCCGGTTTCGAGTACTCTTTACGTTCTGTGTAGTAAATCGTTCTTCACTCATTCTTCCTTTATATCCAAACCAACGTAACATGCTTTTCATCATCATTACAATCACACCCTCGTTCACGACAGTTGTTTTGCGAATCATTTAATTGCGGATTCGATTCGATCTCAAATCGTTACGTTGCCCATTTTCCGAACGGAACGCATCTCAGTTTTATTAGTGTGTCACAAAATTTTTTTCTCAAACATAAGTTTGTTAAAGTTGTATAAGCAGGATTCTCGATTTTTTCTTTCATTATTTTATTAAAAGTTCGTGTCAATAATTAATAAGTATTAAATTGTTAATTATTAAATACATTAATTAAACTATTTCGAACACAAAATACATGTTTAACTTTGGTTAAGCATGAATGGATAAGTTTCCAAGTCACCGCGGCCCGCTGATGTTCACGTTGTTCAATGAGCCGCTACATATTATGCGATCAAGTGAAGCTGAGCCAAGGTTTTTCAGTTGACATGATATCCATTTCCACGTTCCTTTTCATGACAAAACTAGCATGTGTGAAATATAAATAAAGAGATCTGACAGATAATATATATAAATAAAGATAAATATAACAATCGCACATACACTTACCATTTTATATTGTCTAAAAATAAATAAAAAAATTATCTATCATATCTACGTTCTTGCCCGTTACGTTGTATTCATATTGAAAATGATGAACATATATTCTTAATTCGGGAATACGCGATTTAACCATAGATCACATACCATAGAGAGCGTTGGAGTTACCAACAACCATAGAGGAAACGGCGGGAAAAAATGACACGTGGTGTGTTAGCTGGCGAGAAGAGAGAGCATATACAAGATTAATAAAATTTTGAATACAATTTTTTTATACAATAATGAATAGACTGATGAATGTGGACGAAGCGGTAGAGGTATGTAAGTCTAGAGAGAATTGGCGCTCTATAATCTCTGCCTTCCCCGCTAGGGACTCGGCGTGATGATATGTATGTATATTTATATTGTATAGCGAAATAAGTCTAAGTCTATAGTCAAACTATAGTGATAACTGGCGCCGTCTGTCTTGCACTAGATATGACTATAACTGGGTTGTCACTTTAGTGGTACATAAGGAGTAATATAACTCGGCCCACATTCTCCTGACGGGGAACGAGAATTCGCGTCATGTGTGCAGAAGTGATAAACGATAGCCAATAAATACATCCAGTGGCAGCACAATGGAGTGTTTGCGGAGCGTGTCAAATATTTGCACGTCACCCCACTCATAACCAGCGGGAATAATTAATGCCTACGGACCTATTGACACAGACTTCATATGGTGGCACTTTCAATGGATGTCTGTGCCAGACTGACATTTTGTTACATACAGACATTCGAGATCTGGCGGCCATTAGGGAGACCGGTAGAATCGCCATTTTAGTTTGCGTAAATTAAACTCGGTGTTTTTTTATTCAACTAAAGTATAAAACAAGTAAACAGATAAGCTTGCGGGTAATATTTTAATTTTATGACGGGTATAACGGCTATGTAGCCGTTATTTATGTTATACTGTTATTTATGTTTTGTGTCTGACAAGCTAATTGTCAAACTATAAGCCAAAAACTAAAGAACATATGACATATACGCCGAAGTGTCATAAAACTGAACTACACACGTAATCAAAACAATGAGAGGACATCTGCATACTGGCGAATTGAAGGCAATCTCTGCCTACCCCGTTAGGGACTCGGCGTGATGATATGTATGTATGTATATGAATCGAAGGTGTTTGCTATTCATCTTCTTACACTCCGGGGTAGCAGAGAAAATATATGAAAAGGTAGGACCACCGACTTCTGTCCAAATTAGACTTTTTCAATTATAAAAGTCACGACTTCAAATCTCCAAATCCAAATCAAATGAATACCTGGCCTGGTGAAGGCTACACCAGAGCAACCAAAAAGCTTATATTTTTCTACAAAAACCAGTTTGAAGGCATTAACCCAAGGCTATTGTTACAAAACCCCAATATTATTTAAGCAAGTGAAATATGAAGCAATTTTATATTCACTTTCCCCTCGGCGAGCTTAGACTGGGGTAGACCGGACCATTTTGAACAAACCCTTAAGGCAGACACGTATCTACAATGCTGTTACTATAACATTTTCATAACAGATATCTAGTAACGCTGGTGGATTTTCTAAGAGAATCTGACTCACTAGCAGTGCAAACTAATTGATATTAAATAATCATTTGCGAGCGAGGGAATAAAGCGGGGAGAGCCTTGCAATATTTATCATACTCGCACAGAGCTGGCTTGTATTAAACAGATGTTTTTCTTCTTTGTTATCTTGCGAAATGAGATTCATCTTCACGTGCTTGGAATTCAAATTTCATTTCACGAATGTTTTCATTGGAACATTCATTAATATTTAGTGAGAGGAAGATTTTAATAATGCTGTTGTTAGTTGTAACAAAATAATTATAACTTAACATAATATAATTATAACAAATGCATATTCAAAATTCGAATGAGAATATTTTGTTAGAAGTAATTTTATTTCGAATAATTTCAAAATTGGAATAAGAATATTTAATTATAGCTAACATCTCGGTACAAGTGAAATTCGAATCAGAATTTCTTACAAGCATACGGCCGGCGTACTGATAAACAGTCACCGTAGCACTGACAGCACTTTAGAGTAATCTAAAGGAAGTGGCAGAAGAAAGGAGCTACAGAATTCCTCTTTGGGTTCTAGGAAAGCTTACTCACCAGAGTTCTTCTTAAGCAGTATTTACCTCTAAAACGTTGTTGTATTGCAACTACAATATCATGTATCCATATAATCCACATAATATTATGTGTACGTAAGCAGTTCATTCCTACTTACAAATGAAAAGTACTTACGAGTTATAAAAAAAAATTGTCTCGTTGATTTCAATAGTAGATTATTCCTAGAATTTCAACTAGACAACTGACAACTAGATAATTCAAACTAGAAATTGGCGTGCAACCAAACAAACAAACGTACAAACTCTTCTAGTTATAATATTAGTATAGATACAATTAATTAATTTAAACGATCATTCGTCCCAACTCTGTTTTTGCCAAATCCCGAAAGCAGTTTTATTGCGACATATTTATTTTCTGCGAGACGAAATGAGAGTGCTTATTGTAGTCTAACCATACTCTTAGAATTACTTTCATCTTGTTTGTCTGTTGTGTAAACGAATGCGGTGCGTCTAGCGTCGGTGTCAGTCACCGAACTCTCTTGGGCTAAGGATTTGTTGTAGTTAATAATGTTCAATTTAAGGTCGTATTTCGTATGTACTAAGCTCATATTTTAACTAAAATATGAATTTCTCTTCAAATTCCTCCAGACATAAGTTTGCATAATCCAAACATTTTATCATAAAGAAAATGCATGGCTAGATATTCTGCATCACTTTTTTCTGTTCATATTTTATCTGATGAAATGATTTTAATCAACATGTTTAAGCTTCGATACAGTTTTTTTAAATATCATGTCCTTATTAAAGGCAATTGAGACCATAATTCAAGAATGATTAAAGCGATCTTTTGTCATGTAAAAATCTATGCAATGCTTGTTTGAATATTATACGATTAGGTCTACGCTGCTGGCAGATTTAATAATAATATGTTATTATTATTAATATTGATATACTTTATTAATTAAGTACTTATTATTCCATTTTTTTTCTAAGATGTACTACGTCTACGTCTATCGACATCTCTTCTCTTTCATACATTAAAGTGCTATGGCGACTCCATCGCGGCTTCTGAATCCTGACTTTACAAATACATATATTTTAATTTTGTAAGATAAATACTAGAACAAAAATATAATAACATAGCGAAAAGAAAAACAAAATAACAAAAGTTAATGTTTAATTTAAACCGACAATTGTTTTTAATATTTGAAAACGGAACAAAGGAGAAATTTATACAATGCGGCCAGATTCTTTGTGGAGGAAATTATGAAAAACGAAAAGGCGTTGCGCTTTTGTTTAAAAGTATTCGATAACTTTATGCACAAAGAATATCAAAGTGAATGCCTTCTTGAATGCGGTGAAAGGTAAAAATCCCCCAAAGAATATGACCCTCTCGCGGCCGCAGCGGGGAGCCGTCACTCACAAGGATATTGTTCCATCGTCACCCTTAGGGCTGCTATACAATTATTCAAAACTGACACAGCGGACTAAATCATAACTAGATACAACAATATGATAACTCAAATAAATAACAGTTTATTTTTATTCATATGAAAATTAAAGTATACATTTTACGAAGTAAAAAATTCAAAATAATTCAAAACATTAACATTAAACGTTTCATAATGTTCTGAATGACGAAATGACTTCAAAATCCCACTTTCTACATATATTATAAATGCAAAAGTTTGTGAGGATATATGAGGATGGATTATTCACACAATCGGATGAAATTTGGCACGGAGATAGATGATTAGCTCGATTAACACTTGTATTATTTCTGGAAAGTTCGAGAGAATCTTGAAAAAAATGAGTCAGTCATGGCGTATGTTGCGGGATGTCGATAAGCATTGAATGATAACCCTGCAAGTTCAAAGAAGGCAGAGTACCTAAAGACAATAAGAGCTTTAAGCTTCACGAGATCCGCATAAATATATCTTACTTAAATATAAGCTAGAAGTACAATGCCTAGCAGCATGTGGGACTGGTAGAGTGGCAGCCCTAACCGTCCCTCCTGTCACAGGACCCCCGGCCAAATCTGACTGCTAGGCACTTTATTACTCGCTCGTTTAATTGTGCTCAGGCGCGTGTCATCAGCGACGCTTCCCTATTGGCGATTTAACGCATGGTTTACGCATATGACAATCACGGGTGAAATAATTATTCATACTAATATAAAAAAATGCGTAAGTAACTGTATTTCCGTGTATCTGATTTCACGACTAAGTCACGGCACCAATTTTGATAAATTTTGGTGTGTAGATAGATGGGACCTTTAAGAAGGTCGTTGGATACTTTATGTCGCAATAAACTTGATGGAAGTGAATAAGAGGATACAACACTTTGAAAAGCCAATAATTTCTATGTACTTAGATACCAAGTCTATGTTGACAAAATAATAGCTAGTCCGTACGGAAAATATAGCACTAGCTATATTTTCCGTACGGACGAATTCGCTAACAGATAGTCATTTACAAAGTCACAAAATGAGATATTTAACTAAATACTAAAATTTTTGACAATACTATATTATCAAGACGCAAGACCGCATTGCAGTTATGTCAACCTATATAAGATTTTGGATTTTTGGCAAGAAACGCTTATGTCAAAAATGAAAAATAGGAGATAAAAGTTGCTGAGGTTGCGAACTAGAGCACCATACAATAATAGACGTCCAATCAGGAATTTATTATTTGAGCGATGAGTTTAGGACTTCGAGACTGTAGTTTTAACTGTTGGACGTCGCTTATCAAAAATTATAACGAGCTATCGTTTGGTTCCACGTAGTTTATTACTAATTTTAAATTCGTCCACATTTACACTTGTTGTTCTAATCTATCCATTAAACCTGCCAAATATTCTACTATTTTAATTAGGAGAGTTTCATTTATGGAACATAAGTAGTGCATGTTATCTGCTGAGTCCGTGCCTTTCGTCTGTTATATGTTCGTGTAGGAATTATAACACCTTTACGTCTACCATGAGGACCGTCGAAAGGGTAGTCAAATGTGTAATGACACCTTTTCCGGAGTTATATTTACTTTCCAACGTGACAGATAGCGAGTCTGTCGCGTTCTCTTACAGCACTTAAAACACATACGTACTGCAGGTATAATAAATACCTTGGGTCAATTCCACACAAATTGACCTAGTATCAAATTAAGCAGAGCTTGTGTTATGGTTACTAGACGAATAATTAATTATATATTAATAACGAACGAACGATATATTAATTATATAGATAGATATATACATAAATACATAGGACATCCAAGACTAAGGTACAAATACTCGTGTTCATCACACAAATACATGCCCACAGCGGGATTCGAACCCGCGACCTCAAGTTTCGCAGTCAGGAGCTCTAACCACTAGACCAGACGGCCGTCAAATATAGGTATAAATAAAGACATCAATTTCTTTCCATGATATTTTCTTAAGGGACAAGATACTAACATCAATTTTAAATACAAAATATCTAAGTGGAACAAATTTGAATATAACTATAGAGTTGTAATGAAATTGTAAGTTAGAGCACTCATTGTATCGAGCTGGTAAAACAGTGAAGTAGATATGATAATGTTCTTGATTTGGCTTTGGGCCAATCTGAAGCGATCGTTACAGCCCAAGGCTCAAATCTCAATACTGCTATGTGGGACCAGCCGTAGATCTTTATCGGAATTTATTGCTCTGCAAACAAGCGCATTGCCAATGTGCTATTAGTTTTCAACCCAATTGTAAACCTTATAGAACCCATGCAGCAAGGAGACTGTTAAAACTGACGACCAAAACATACTATCTTGAGCTCTGTCCTAAGTATAGAAAACATTTTACCACTGAACGGGATTTGAACTCAATCTATGCTCTATTTGACACCTATCAACAATATGTAATAATAATTTGATACTATCCACGTTAGCGTGTACTTACTTTGAAGTTCTAAATTATTATCCTAAGCTATGTACATATCTCTCTTAATTGAGGGCTTATCATTGACAAGAAGAGAATCGATGAAGAGATTCGCAAATCAACTGGCGTGAATGAGGGCGTGATTGTAAAGATGAAGAAAGGCATGTTACGTTGGTTTGGACACATAGAAAGGATGAGTGAAGAAAGATTGACGAAACAGATATACAAAGCAAAAGTGTGTGCAAGAGGAAGGCCACGTTCCAACTACCTGGATCAAATAGATCGGACTCTGAAGGACGGGAACGTTAAGAGTACTCGAAACCGACGAGCATGTATGAAGAGACTGATGAATGTGGACGAAGCGAAAGAGGTATGTAAGTCTAGAGAGAACTGGCGCTCTATACTCTCTGCCTACCTACTGCCTACGTTAGGGACTTGGCGTGATGATATGTATGTATGTATGTATGTATCATTGACAAGAAATTCATCCCCGCAGGTAGGAACCGAAATGGTCTCGTACTGCGCAGTGTCCAAGGATACTTTAAGGCTAATTAGTTTTCTTCCGCGAGTAATTAAATTAGGTTATGCAATGATTTCCCCGCTAGGAGGAGGGGTAACCTCTCTAGAAAGCAGAGCAGCAAGGAGTTTTTGGGAGAGAGAGAAGGATGTGAAGGTTCATATTGTGAGTTTCCACCCACCATCGTTAGTGGTAAAGTGGTAAAAAAGGCCCCATCAGTGCATAGGATTAAATGGGCCTGGTTTTTCAGGTGATACACGTTCTCTGCAAGTTGAAGGCAGCGCGTTTGAGCGAGCAGCCGAGCTACTGCGGCGCTCCCCAGAGTTTACAGTATTAGCGACACTGCGCCAGGAGCCCGCCAACTCTGGCACAATCCTATCATTCTCACACGGATATAATCGGTAAGCTCTTCATATATATCGCTACCCTACTATATCTTGTGCTTCTCATACAGCAGAACCACGTTTGTAAGAGTTTGTCTTCGAAATTTTCAATGCTCAGACTAATTCCGAGGAACGTGGTTGTACTGTCTATTAGTCAGTTGAAATACAATTAAAATTGTGTGCTTCAGTTTAGTTATGTGTTTATATTAAAGTAAATAATCGTTGTGGTGTTTGTATCGAAATAATGTTTGTAGTGATACGCAGGGTCTACGTGTCTACGCAATTCGTAGAACGCAGCTTCACGTAGTACGTAGCTTGATCGGCTACACAGTGATATTGTGCAATATGTATTATTAATTACACAATTATATTATATAACGTATCGGTGCAATATATAATGAAATAAAGTCCATAAGCCATACTAAGTAACAGTGAAATTTGACAAAAAAATTGAACTTCCATAAACTGAATCATTCATCGTTCATAATGCGATGGCAAACATAATAAAAAGGAGTACGTAATTATACTGAGCGTAGGTAAACAAGGTCAGTATTAATGACAAAACTGTGGTATCGACTAGAAGCTCAGCATGAATGCGTGCGCGTGGGGGCGGCACGACCAGTCTGCGCGTGAGCGGCGCGGTGAGCACGAGCGTCGCGCGACCACCGGTGAGTTCTAGATCTCAACATCGCTGCGCGCGCACGCATCTCCCCCGATATGGGTGCGCGCGCATAGGGGAGAATCATGTATCTTGGAATGTCCTGTGCCTCGGAATGTCCTCCTCGATCCATCTGTCGAATTAACTGTCACCTTTGCATGGATGTATGTGTGCGCGTGCGGGTAGGCCGGCTTGCATGCGCTTCCCGCGCCTCCTCGCCACCATCCGTCTTGTGTTCTGTGTCTTGACGTGTTGTGTTCTGTACTGTCCGCCCCTTCCCCGTTCCCCGCCCCTGCCTCTCGATGTTCACCTGGATATTGATGTTGTCGATCGTGCCGCGAGGGGACACCGCCGGACCGCCTGCACTTGCATTCCAAGCGACATGGGAACCCGCAATGTCTCGTTCTGTGTCCGACAATGTACGCCTCGCTCCTCGCTTCGATCGATTCCGGAACACTGGCGGAGTCACTCGCTCGCTCACGAATCTCCCTCAATACAATCCTGCGCAATCGGACACACCGCGAGACGCGCCCGCTCGCTCGGAGCGCCCTGTTTCTTAGTGAATCCGTGAACACCGTACGCGATTCGTTCCGAGGTACATGGTCCCCCACCCCGGCCGAGCGATATTGAGATGTAGAGTGAGCCGAGCGCCGCTCTCGTTGGATCGCGCTTCGTCCTAGGAATACATGTGATGTTTGCTTTGTTTATGTGTACCTCGGAACAGTGAGCGAGGGCAGAGAACAAATACACCGAGAAGGCCTGCTCTCTACCGCGCCATCTGCACTTCTGGACGGTCGTACTCAGTTATACGCTGGGTTTAGTAAAGACGCCGTCTGATGTAAGCAAGCTCGGGTGCAGAAGAGAGTAGGGTATCTTGCTCGTTGTGTTTGGTCCCTAGCGCGTCGGAGCGATTGTGAGCGCAGAGCGGTAATGTAAATGTAATGTACATCAGCGTGGTCATGCGTAGATACCTGGAGGTGCAGTCAAGCGGTCGGCGAGATGAGGTTCGACTGCACTACGTGGCGGCCGGAGGCAGCACGGCGCGCGTGGAGACGTTCCCGTTCCGCTTGGCGGACGGCGCGTGGCACCGCTTGGCACTGGCCGTCTCCGGCGCGCAGGCCACGCTGCTCGTCGACTGCCACCCGCTGTATCGGCGCCTCATCCCGCCCCCTGACAGAAACTTTACTCAACCACAACTTGCTCTCTGGATCGGACAGAGAAATAGCAAACATTCCTTATTCAAGGTACATATATAACAAGGTATATACTGATATCCTACACACTTTTGTGTCTGATTTGCGGAACTAAAATATGCAACTTCTAGCTGTTCCCCATGTTATCAACCACGTAATATGTGATTTTAATGTTCATTTTTTTTCTCAAATAAAAGATGTCTTGTCCTCATCTAATGATTTATCTAATGATCTTTCGCAAATTACACCCAATTCCATTCTCACTGTAAATGTACGTTTTTGCATGAATGAGGAACAAACTTCTTCGAAACTTATTACTATACTAGCCATACATCGTGGCAATGCCGCCAGTCTTCTTGGCACTTTTCCGCGTGACAAAACTTTGGGACATTTATTCTATTTATAGGTAGTTTATCTTCATTATTACTGTTAATTGTTGTTATTGTAAATAAAGTAATTTATTTTCTATGTTCATGTTATATGATAATTAGGTCACCTTATTTTATTCAATATAAAACTGACAGATAGAACGCCAAATAAAAGTAAAGCTTCTACTTTGTAAGATATTTCAAATACAATTTTAAAAGCTAATTACCATTAGTGAAAAGTCAGTATGTACGTAAATTATCCAATTAATTGCAGGGTACCCTTCAAGAGGTGAGACTAGTGAGCGGGCCGCATGGCTACCTCTCCCAATGCCCCGGGCTGGACTCGGAGTGCCCCACCTGTGGGCAGTTTGCGCTGCTGCAAGCCACGGTGCAGGAGCTCACTTCGCATATCCATGACCTTTCGCTTAAGGTGAGCGGCTAGATATACAAACATACGTATCATCACGCCAAGACCCTAACGGGGTAGGCAGAGAGTATAGAGCGAAAAATTCACTTGGTTCAAATTTCTTCACTATCAGCGTTGCAATGGTGCCGGTCTTCTTGGCACGTTGCTGCGGGATATCTATTTGGTTCAAGTTTTTTTTTATTACGTTTACATACATATATACATACATATCATCATGCCAAGTCCCTAACGGGGTAGGCAGAGAGTATAGAGCGCCAGTTCTCTCTAGACTTACATACCTCTTTCGCTTCGTCCACATTCATCAGTCTCTTCATACATGCTCGTCGGTTTCGAGTACTCTTAACGTTCCCGTCCTTCAGAGCCCGATCTATTTTATCCAGGTAGTTGGAAGGTGGCCTTCCTCTGCCTCTTCTTGCACACACTTTTGCTTTGTATATCTGTTTCGTCAATCTTTCTTCACTCATCCTTTCTAAGTGTCCAAACCAACGTAACATGCCTTTCTTCATCTTTATCTTTCATCTTTCGTTTATTACGTTTAATTCTACTAATATATTTTTTAACATTCTTTATTGTCAATAGCCGTGGTGGCCGAGTGGTTCGAGCAGTTGCCTGCGACGCAAAGGTCGCAAGTTCGAATCCCGACTGTACCAATGAGTTTTTTTCTGAACTTAAGTACAGTGATTAGTCACACCACGAGCTTTACGGTGAAGGAAAACATCGAAAGGAAACCTGCATACGTCTGAGAAGAAATTCAAAGGCGTATGTATAGTCGTGCTTGAGTAACGGCGATGGACTCGCCATCTGTCACGTTGGCACCTAATATACCTCTGGCGGAAAGTGGGTGTGTGGGTATCACCTATACACCTCTGCCTACCCCTTCGGGGACGCTTGTGGGAAGGCGTGAGGATATATTATTATTGTCAATAATATTAACCTTGGGACAAGTCTACTAAAATTAACATAGTCCAAGCCAAGCTTGTACCATGCTTAGGTACTAGTACAAGAAGGTATGATGATTATTATAATATCTTTATACATAAATACATAGGACATCCAAGACTAAGGTACAAAAATCGTGATCATCATAAATATATCTACCTTCAGCGGAAATCGAACACCCAACCTCAAGAGCTCGGACCACTAGAGCAGACCAAATGGCAGCCATAATGTAAACAAAGATATATTATATATTTTAGTACTTTCATGTAGTTACTATTCAATCAATTGAGATAAAATGTATTTTCTGCTTGGCATTCTGTACACTTATACTTCGATCGACCGTTCAATTTACACAACGATTTATAGACGACACATTCCAACGCTCCTACTGTGTGCAAAATTACAATTTGGTCGTGTACTATGTTACTATGTGATCGAATGACTTGCAAGGTCGTTAACCTTAATCAATTACTTCTTAAATACTTACAGTTGGTGGGCACAGAGGCACGACTGGCGCGGCTGGAGCAGTGTGACTGTCAGAAGTCGTGCTACTCCAACGGCACAGTGCATGCTGACGGCGCCACTTGGCAAAAAGATTGCAATCGCTGCTCCTGCGTGGTAAGAGCTCTTTAAAAATTATAGATTAAAAAGAATTTAATATTGTTAAATTGTACTTGACTACTTGTGCCCCGCGGTTTTACCTGCATACATTTCCAAATGGTCTCCACGAGAACGAGTTTTGTGGTACATATTTTTTTTGTATTAAAGAACGGAATTATAGTATCTCTTAATTTATAGGAATTCAGAAAATAATCTAATTCTAGATTAATAATAGAAATTTTTGCGTGAAAGGAAACAAACATGCTAACAACTTTCGTATTTTTTTTATTTATTTATTTATTTCAGGCAACAAGGCCCTTAAAAATACAATAATACTATACAAAAATGAAATATAAAATACAATAAATAATATAATATAATATAATAAATAAATAAAAATTACAATATTCTTAAGACTAATTCACACGTGAGGTTGGCAACGTGTGGCTCGGGGTGTTACGTATCCGGTCTCTGAATCGCCGGAAAACTACACCTTTCGGCCAAAATTTTTAATATTAATTATGTATTACGAAATTTCAGCACGGTGAAATAACGTGCAGGCCAGTAGAGTGCGACATAGCTGGATGTAAAAATCCAGTGTTTCATCCAGGAGAATGCTGCCCCACGTGTTTGAGTAAGTAATATACATCAAAATCAACAGATGTACGGACATATGCACAAGAATGTTCAACAAGATCGATTCATGAACTTATTATTTTAAGAGTGAGTTAACAGTACGTCTAGTTTGAGGAAGATATGGTAGATTTGCTAGAGTTTACAAAACATATTTTTACCAAGCATCAGAATATTATTTTGCAAGTAAGTAATTCTCTAAAACCATGACGAGACAGGACACGTAGCGTAGACTCGCGAGGTGCTATCAAATGATCACGGTCAATGAAAAGTAACCTTTCTTAAATATATTAGCTGTCCCGCCCAGCTTCGTTTGGGTGAAATAATAAAACACACGATCGAAGCGCCACACATCGTATGTAATTGTGATTCTTACTAACTATTCATCTGTTCCTAGGACGGTGTCTTCTAAAAGGAAAGTTGTATGAGCACGGCGATCGCTACGTGCCTAAGGAGTGTGCCGAGTGCGTCTGCCACGATGGCAACATGCAGTGCACGCGCGTTGACCCCGAGGTGGCTTGTCCGCCGCTGGCCTGCGACCCGCCCGACCAATTCACAGTACCTGGCGAGTGCTGCAAATTCTGTCCAGGTCAGTATGGGTTAGCGAAAGGGCTGCCCTTGGGTAGTATTACGATATGGCAGTAGTACGATATAAGGCATTTTTTTTATTGGTTTAATAGATCTTGAGCACGTTAAAAAAACAAACGAACTGGCTTTTTACAAATCAAATCAAAATATTTTTATTTCACATAGGCCTAGATGGGCACTTATAAAACGTCGAAAAAGGTGCACGGTTGGTCATTTCCAAGGAGAAGAACCGGCAGGAAACTCCATGGTTACTCCTTTCAAATCATTAGGTATACAGTAACAATATTATTATGTTACAGCATTAGTACTTAAGTATGGGGAATAGCGTAGGCCCAACAACGTCGGTACAATATTAGTATAGAAGAATGAATAAATTGTTTTTCTGTTAGTTATTATGAACATATTTGGAAGGTTTATATATTTACTTCATTTGAAAAATGTTTTGTTCACAGGCGTAGACTACTGCAGTATGGGGCACACGTGCGATGAAAATGCAACCTGCATGAACCTGAACACCAAATATACCTGCCAATGCAACCAGGGCTTCCGGGGCAACGGCCTTACTTGCCAAGGTTCCTTTAATTTATTTTTATAATTTGTATATGGTATATTTATAACTATGAGTCGTCGCTTTTTTTTTATACAACAAGACTGGCAAACAAGCATACGGCCCACCTGATGGGAAACGGTTACCGTAGCCTATTTACGCTCACGATACCGAAGTATCACTCGCGCGTTGCCACTCTGTGTTCGGAGTGTTATAGTATGTTGGCAGCATAATGGGTTTAATCCCTCTGCTTCCAACACAATGTAAGAATCCTCCCCCCTCCCCAAGGAGTTCATTACTGGAAACCTTATTCACCGCGTAGGAACACAATACAATAAATTGTGTTATTTGGCTACGGACTTCTGTAAGGTGGAGGTCCTGCCCCAGTCGGGCAGCTCCGAATTACACTCGTACTTTTGACAAGAGTAATCATCTCATCGCTTAATTAATTTTATTATTATTCCAGATGTAGACGAATGCCAAGTGGCCGGTGGACTGGACGGCCATCATTGCCACTCCAATACACGCTGTCTCAACGTAGTCGGCAGCTACGTGTGCCAGTGCCTACCGGGATACACGAGGAGGGACAAATTCAATTGCGTTGAGGTAATAATAATACTAAGTTATTAATATAATAATAATAATAGATACTGTTATCTTAATCATTCTTAAATAAGAATATTTCATATCTTTTTATGAGAAATCCTACCAATATTATAAATTTGAAAGTTTGTGAGCATGTATGGATATCTGTTAGGTACTCAAACTCGCTTGAACAGCAGAACGGAATTGAATAAAATTTGGCACGGATATATATTATAAGCCGGGTTAACATAAAGAATATGCTATTGCATATTGCATATTCCCAGAAAAAAACTACCAAGGAAATCAAATTTTACTTAGACGACATTAGTATGTCGTCTAAGTATACATCTCCCTGTCATTCAAGTGACTTTGTAATTGAAGGTGGACGAATGCGCGGGTGAGAGTCACGGCTGCCATACCGACGCAGAATGCACTAACACCCCAGGCTCCTACCAGTGCCAATGCCGAGAAGGTTACACAGGAGATGGCTACACTTGCACACGTGAGTAGCTGTTGCTCAAGTCCGCCTTGACTGCACTCATACCTTAATATTGTAGATACATAAATAGCTGTATCAACACGCCAATATGTCGGATTATTGAAATTTGACATCTACGTAAAACAAAGGAACCATTGTTAAAAAATAAAACTGAAACTTTATTTCGCCGTTTCTTCTCCTGATAGATTTTCTGAAATAAAATTGTAAAGTACCATAACTTTACAATTTTATATGATTTTTCGATAATTTTTTTTTTATATACAACAAAAGTGGCAAACACCCACCCGATTGAAAACGGTTACCGCAGCCTATTTACGCTTACAATACGAAGTATCACTTGCGCGTTGCCACTCTGTGTTCGGAGAGTTGTACTGTGTTGGCAGCATAATGAGACTAATCCCTCTGCCGCCAACACAATACAACAATCCTCCCCCCACCCCAAGGAGCTTTACTGGAAACCTTATTCACCGCGTAGGAACACAACACAATAAATTGTGTAGCCAAATAGGCTACGGACTTCTATAGGGTGGACCTGCCCCAGTCGGGCAGCTCCAAATTCGAACGGGAAACCCGTTATGCCCTACCTCTCTTAAATGCCCTACCTCTCTTATATTAAACACCCCTCTATCCTTTACGTTGACTAAAAGAGTTTTGATATGATTTCATTCTAAGATCACACATGATCTCAAGATAAATTCTATATTTGAAAATTTCTGTACCAATTTCATAATTTTGGAGCCTCCAAAAACTGCCACCTGGGGCAGGTGCTCCGATCTAGCTTCGGAACCGGGACTTACTTTAATATGCGTCTTATTTGTATTGCAGCTATTTGTACGGGTGGATGTTTAAATGGCGGCGAGTGCGAAGGGCCGGAGCGCTGCGTGTGCGCACGAGGCTTCGGCGGCGCGCGCTGCGAGCGCGACGTGGACGAATGCGCCGCGCCGCGCCCGCACCCGCGGCCCGCGCACCCCGCCGCCCGCCCGCCTTGCCCGCCGCGCGCCCTCTGCCTCAACACGCCCGGATCCTACTACTGCGTGTGCAAAGAAGGCTACAGGCGCGACCAAGCACTCGATCATTGTCAAGGTATAATTACTAAATAAATCCAAAATTAAGGTAGAGTGGCTAAAGCTCGAACCCGAGCGATCCGAAACAGTTAGATTTGCAGAAATTAATACTGTGACACTACGAGTATAACGGAGAAGTGAAACATCTTAAGAAAGCCTGCATACGTTCAAGAAGCAATCAAAGTCGTATGACTCAAAGATTCGTACAGTTCAAAGGCTCGCCATCTGTCACATTGGCACCTAAATATAGCTGCGGTGACAAAGTTCCACAAAGTCTGTCCATAATGTAGGGATCACTGGTATAATAGTAAAACTTTTCTAAAATATATCAGTCTGTAAAGATTTAGTCGAAGTTAATGAAATATTAAACAGTTACGATTAACTTCCAGATGTGGATGAGTGTGCCGAGGGCTTCCACACGTGTCACCCGAGCGCGCGCTGCGTCAACACGGACGGCGGCTTTAGATGCGAATGCGATACTGAACAATGTGAATTAAGTTAGTAGCCAACAATTCGTCTACCAGGTTTTATTGGGCAAAGAATAGAAACATAACACAAGACAAACTCGCGAACTTACCAGAGAAGAACTTAACAAGAATTAGTATATATACCTTATCTTATCTTACTTCTTACTAATATTATAAATGTGAAAGTTTGTAAGTTTGGATGTTTGCAGTTCTTTCACGGCAAAACGGCTGAACTGATTTGGCTGTAAGTTGAAATCGTGGTGGGTTATACTTAGGAATAGGACATAAGCTACTTTTTTTTCTTTTTTTTCCGAAAATTCAAAAGTGTAATATTATAAAGTATGAATGCTCTTTCACAGCATAGCGGCTGAACCGATTCTAGCAAGAAAATACATAAGCTACTTTTTCGAACTCCACGCGGGCAAAGCCGCAGGCATTAGCTAGTATTATATTAATAATTAATAAGTACACCCACTTATTCATAATTGATGTATACGTAGGTTGCTCGTGGCAAGGCAGTACCGTGTCGGACGGCGCGCGCTGGGCCGAGGGCGGCGGGTGCCGCGCGTGCGCCTGCGCCGCGGGCGTGGCCTCGTGTGCGCGGGCGCCCTGCGCCTGCGACTCACACGATAATTTTACTTCAGCGGTAATAAACTTAAAAACAATGTCTGCTTTTATAATCCGCGCGGAAATAACATACACAACGCACATAAGATTAGACAGTACGACTTATCTCGAGATATCTCACTAAATGAAACAAAAAACAGATTTATTATGCCTAGTAAGTGAACTGAGTAATTAGAAAACAGTTGAACTTTTTTTTTATAAATCAAAAACAAATTAAATGAAATTATTCTGATATATCCTCTACATTATAAGTCGAATAAAAGTCGGTCGTATAGTTCTAACGATCAGCATCGGTTTTTCGGTTTTGATAAAACATATATATATTTTATTGTTTTTTATGCAATTCGTTCATTTGAATTCGTAAATTCATGTATGTAGATGATATTAATGTATTTGTTTGTAATTTCGAAATTTAACTAAAAACATTTTTGTTCTTTTTTGTTGTGTGGAGTTTATGACGCAAAGGTTCAGTGTTGTGTACAAACTTAAATGTGATGCACATAACAGGTCATAAGTGCTGAGACGCCAGTGGGCGTGGCACCGGCGGCGTGCTGTCCGCACTGCGAGCCCCGCTATCACTGCCGCCACCAGGAGATGCACCACGTCACATTCCGCAGTGGCGAACGGTGGCTCTACCAATGCCAGATCTGCGAGTGCCTTGTCAGTACACGATATTTTTCTTACACTAGAAAGATATTTTCTTTATATTTTATACTGAATATACTGAATAGAAAATTGAGGTCGTCAGTTCATTCCCTCTGAGGGTCGATACTTCTGTGATAAACACGAGTGAACTTAGATTACTTGAACTTTGCCTTGTTTGGGACTTTCATAGATTTTCATCACGGTTATATTGTACATGCTACTCATAATATCGTTAAGTTATACATGGTATTATAGTAGTATAACAGCAAGCCTGTGTCAGTTGCCATAGCCAGCGTTAGGTATAGCTAGCTATGGATGTCTTAACTGTATAGCCAATCACAATTTACTACTGCGTTCACTGTTAAGTAAGGGCATTGATGGTCATTTCAGTTGGGCGAAGTGGATTGTTGGGAGCCGGAGTGTGAGGAGTCGGGCGGGGGGTGCTGCGGGGCGGGCCCGGGGGTGGGGCGCGGGGGGGCGGCGGGCGCCGGGGGGCCGGGGGCGGCCGAGGACGCGCCGCACCGCCTTGAGCTCGCGGGCTGCGCGCCGCCGCACTGCCCAGCGTGCCAGGTACTTCACAGCACTCTCATACAACCACCACACGCAAATAGCGACTACGATTGCACTAACACCGCTAATTAACTATTGGTACATAGCTAATGGGAAGCTAGCATAACTAGTAAATAATTCTACAGAAATATTATTGGACGATGGCAAACCAGCGCCGGAGTTCCTGCCAACATTATACAGCTCATTTCATTGTATTTGTTATTAACCTTATTAAATAATGTTATTGACATTTGAAAGTTAGAAAAACTTTGTCACCAAATGTCCTGCAGATGGGCTGTAAAACGACAGGAATTAAGAGATATCCTTGTGACAATCAGATCCGAGTAATACCTAATTTCGCTAAAGACGATAGGATGTTTATATGGGTGGCCATTTGTTCAGCTACTGCCGCGATGCCTAACCAAAGTGAATCCGCTTGTTCGTACCGTGTGTAGCTTCAGCTTACCAGTGTGGGTCCTTGTGTGAACGCGTCGTTTCCGCTTGTTGCAGGGCGGGCAGTGTGCTACTTTGGTGAGCAATCTCGCGTGTTGTGTGCATCGGTAACCATCCCCACTCTACTTATACTTTCATTATACATTGCTCTAACACGTGTTTATGTCAATGCTTATGTCTCCGATTTATTTTACATCCAGCTTCCAATAAGCTTCGTGAATTTCTTCTGGTTCTGTACCTTGAAACATACTCATTAACACGCCTTTAAATCGGAGACACAATTCATTACAGGTGTCATATTATGTTGCATGTTTTATCATTTACTCATTCATCAGGCATGACGTCATTTTATTACATTCAACATACATAATTTAAGGCTTGACTGAGCATGCTAATGATCAAACGCAAATTCAAACATATTTTTATTTTAATCACTTCCCTTTGAGTCATAAGTAGTCTCTCCGTAGTTACCAATTAAAATACCGGAGACTTCTGGTCAACTCATTATAATTTTGTAGAACCTACCATCTTGTAAAGAATCACTGAAAATATGTCACAATAATTGCAAGTTACGACACGTAAATAAAATCATTTGTATCGGCATAGAATAATACAATTTGTACTATAATAATATAATAATTGGACAAGGTATGAAAATATACTGAGAACCTTAACCAACACGCGCAGTGTAGATAGTGTGGCTCATTGGCGCCCAACGTGGGGCTCACCACTGACTAGTGGTTATTGAGAATGAGGTGCAAGTGTGCAGTGTGGTGTTTGGCGCAGAGGGCGGCAGACGGCGGCGGCGCTGGCGCTGGCGCTGGCGGCGCTGTGGTGGGGCCGGGGTCGCGCGGCGCACCGCAAGCACCGCGGCGCGCGGCGTTAGAGCCACCCTGAGCCGCCGCGTGCACACACACACACATATTTATTCTAGATAGATCTAATGTTAACCAATTGAGGCGGGCGCGCGACCTGCTCGATGGCCTTAACTTAGCGAGTGGCGTCACGCCCGCCCGCGCGCCGCCTGAACCGCCATGTGATACAGTTATGTCCTAGTGCTGCGACCGCCTCGAGCAATTCTAATGTTTTATCGTCGTTGTAGCAATAAATATATCTAGTTCAATGTCTGCGAAGTTACGAGCCGCAGTGATTCTTTGCTTCACCGAGACACCTTGCGGCTCGTCAGTCCAGATAACTCCCGACGATGCGCGACGTACCCACTCGGTTCCGACGGCGTGCGCCCCACGCTGGTGCTCCGAGCTTCCGCCCAACGAGCCCCAGCACTAGGTCGGTCAAGTGAGGGCGGATTGTGAAGCACCGTAGTTTACGGAGCCGCGCTCCCGGCGCTCGACCCCGGTGCGATCCCACCGCCGCATCTATAATCTTCCAATTCTAAATTTAACAATACGTCAATCGCTTCAAATTATTATCCTAGACTCGTAACGGTACTATTTAGCTATTGTTGTGAATATAAGTAATATATAGTGTGTATGGCGGCGGGGGGTCGCCGGGGCGCGGCTGGCCACGGCGGGGTGCCCTCGCGACATGGACCTGTACCGCCGCGGCCCGCATGCGCCCTTGCGCACTGTTGTACCAAATTTTTCATAATATATGTATTATAGTTTTTGTTTGTCTTTATAGAGATTGTTTTCTTGTATAATTTGAAAATAACCAAAAATAGGTACCAAATATAGAAAGATAATATGATTGTTTCTTGATTTCATAAAGCATTTTGATGCTTGCATGTTGTATTGTGTTCAAAAAATTACAATAAAAAAGATATCCAAAACATTTGTTCATTTATTAAACTTATTTATTTCAACATAGTAAAAGACACCAATAATTACAACACTCCATAGGATTTTGGTTTCACCAACAAGATCTAAATAGATAAATAAGCGATAAATAAGAATGGAATATACCTTAAATTATGAGGTTAGTGGTTAATAGTTCACATGGGTGTAGTATTGTTGGTGGGGGGCGCTAGCGAGACGAAGGGAGGGTGCGTGAGGCACGCGATGCGAAGCGGCTGCGGCTTAAGAGCGCGCCCCTCGCGTCGCTCCACCACGTTTGTCACCAATGTGTACGCAGTCGTGAACAGTGTCACAGCCTTAAAACATCATTATATAATTGATGAGATTTAAAGACAAACCTTACCGCCAGTATATAGCTCCAATCACATGTATCCAAGGTATGTAATATGTACATCTGAAAGAACTCACAAGCCCAAATAGCGCGAGTTTTATTTTTGAAGGGCAAAATTGGACAAGCTGTATTTGTTATGTGAATTTAATATTCAATTTTAAAATTCAACGACCTTATCGCAGCGTGTAATGAATTCAGTGAGGACTGAGTTAGCAAAAGCAAGCAAGGGGCATGTTACGTTGGTTTGGGCATATAGAAAGGATGAGTGAAGAAAGATTGACAAAACAGATATACAAAGCTGAAGTGTGTGCAAGAAGAGGCTGAGGAAGGCCACGTTCCAACTACCTGGATCAAATCAAGAGTACTCGCAACCGACGAGCATGTATGAAGAGACTGATGAATGTGGACGAAGCGAAAGAGGTATGTAAGTCTAGAGAGAACTGGCGCTCTATTATCTTTGCCTACCCCGTTAGAGACTCGGTGTGATGATATGTATAAATATAAGTAGGGGAATTCATGACTAACCATAATAATGATCATGGCAGACGCAAGGGCAGAGAGAGAATTGGCAAAAGTGCGCAGCTCGGCGAGTGCGGGACGTAAGCACCCCACGCTGTAGAGAGGCACATCGCAATACTCACCGCGCTGAAACAATTCATGACTTTACACCATTTGTTAATACAAAAAATTACCTGACATTCAAGTAACAAATGACTGTCCATGTCAGGTAGCTTGGTTTCCTACTTTTGGATGTGTTTATTCAATGTTCAGAAAACTTTGTGTATTTTTTTTATTTTACTTTACTTTTTACTTTATTTAGGAACACGAACAGTCTCACATAAAAAAAAGAAGAACATAAATTAAAAATAAAGTTAATACATAGACAAACAGTGTCCACAGATAACAATTTGTGTATCCAAACTAAGGCCATATTTAAAAAAAAATCAAATCAAAGTGGTGTGTCTAGAGAGAGCTGGCGCACTATTCTATTCTATAATATTGTTATTTTTATCTGTTGTATTTTATAAAGTATTTTTGTATTTTTATGGCCTTGTTGCCTGAAATAAATATAAAAAATAAACTATCTGCCTACCCCGTTAGGGACCCGGCGTGATGCGGCGTATGTATGTATGAAAAGTCATGCTTGACTAATGGCGCTGAAATCGCCATTGGCCTTACACATCTGTGCCTACCCCTTCGAGGACCCTTGTAGGAAGGCATTAATATATACCTATATATATGTATCATTATATAAATATTTGCATAGATGTAGAGGACGTATGACTAAAGGAATATGAGTGTACCTAAGAACAGTCTTGTACCTTGTTCACGTTGCAAAACCGCCCGCAACATGTAGGTGGCAGCAGTTGGCGATGTTGGTACCAGTCCGTGTAGGACTGGACGCCGCAGCATTTCAACTGGTACAACATACTCATTTAATAAAGGAGCTTGGCAATACAGCGACTAAGCCAATAAATACCAGAAAACCTCCTCCTTTCTCGTGAGGTCGGTCAAAAATAATAATTAATTACCCTGCGGTCTCATCGTGAAAAATTTGAAATCATTGATAGATCTTTCTGGTATAAACAACACATGTTCTTATTGTTTAAAATCTGTGCCAAATTTTGTCCTATTCCATTCAGTGATTTTTTCATGAAAGAACACGTATAATATTAATAGGATGTTTGTTTCCGAGGTAGTGTGAAATCCCGAGTACATTGAACTACCTGCTCAAAAATTTCCAACCGATTTTATTCATGGACGTGAAAAAACCATTACAATCAATCGCGATTATCATAAGCAATGTGCCACCGAGGTTCTTTATATCTATACATAGTAATGTAAATTCAAACGATTACTAACCTCCATCTGCATGGCAGCGAAGGAGTTTCTGACGGTGGGATCGACCGCATCATGGGCCATAGCGCGCAGCATGCTCGCGTTGAGCGCGGCCGGCTCGCGCACCGCACGCGATAGGTTCGAGATCGACGACACCCCCAGCGACAGCATCAACATCGCCACAGCCACCAGCGTCATGAGCTAACAAACACATACAAGCTGTGAAGTGGCCACAACCACCATAGATTTGACCGACCCTAGAAACAAGCTCAGCTTTTTTATATATTACAAAGTTAAAGTACAAGCTTACGGTTTTTTTTTTTTTTTTGAGTTTTACTCTTTTGTTCCTCTGACATGATGATCAGAGACTTTGTTATGCAATTTTTATTATTTATCTTTTCTGTTTTTTGTCGTTAGTGAGTACTTGTTTTATTTTGTTTTCTTGATTTCTCTTGTCTGTTTTCTATTGCTAATATTTTCTTATTTTCTTCTGTTTTAATCTTCTGTGTATTTTGGTTCTTCTTTATTTGTTTACTTGTTTGGACGTTTGCTATTACTGTTACTTATTTTGCTTTATAATTTGTTTTATTATCGGTGTGCTGTAATCAATTAATTCTGCCTGCATATATTTGTTGTTGAGAATATTAAGCTTACGGTTTCCCTGATGGTAAGGTAATAAAGGCGTAGGAAATACCTGAAGTACAATTTAGAAGACGATGTTGCTGTACTACAGAAAATAGGGCAAATTGGCTCCCCTTTTGCCATTGCATGTGAAGTTCTGGAAACCTTACCCCACAGAAGAACAAAACACGATCGAGAAACAATGCTATTTGGCGTGGATCCAAAGTGCAAGTGAAGTCAGAAAAGTGAACAATGGCTTTAAAAGAATCCTAGGCCTTCTTAAATATACAGATAGTGAAAACTGACATAGGTAGTAGTTAACTATGGTATTGCATATAATAACCTAGGATAATCGGTTGCCTTGTACATTGAACAACTGGTTAGAAAAAAATCCAATGCTGAGTTCTTTTATTATGCTAATCACAAATTCTAAGGAGGTACTTATTATTATTATTATTGTAATTGATCAGCTAGATATTTTAAAACATACAGTGGTTAGTAGCGACAACGATTTGGGATGGTATGGCACGAGGGTAGACAGCCAGCAGGTGGGTAGACAGAGTAGTGCGCCTGCCAGGAACAACACGCTGGCACCCAGCTCCACGCCAAGATCAGACGTCCAGAAATAGTACGACATGCGCAGGAGGCTCCATGTCGTTGTTCCGCCCAGAATGGCACCGCCACTCTAAACAACATACAATTGTAATAACTAACAGTCCCCCTTGACAAAATACCTTTCTGTTCACGCTCACACTTCCCATGTTATAGAAATAACACCAGGTACGGATAAAGTTATGTCATTGGCATACAATGCGCGCGCAATGGCATATAGCGTGATTGAGACAGAAAGGGATTTTGTCTAGCGGCCTGGTCTGTTTCAGGATAGGCATGGATTATAAATCTTGTACAAGCATGCGGTCCGCCTCAAGGTATAATTCAATGTCATTAGTATTTAAAGTACATTTTTTTTATCCGTATACATAGAAATCAAACTAAATATTTCGCGTTAGAATAATTTATATTAAATGTCACATTTTCAACATTTCGTTAATATTTATCACTTCGATCGCTGTATAATATATTTGTATATGCCTGAATTATTCTAAGTTAAGCAAGAGCCACATTGACAAAATGTTATCACAAAATATATATAACAATTCTAAGATATTACGAGTTTGTCGTAATAAATATACTTGCAGATCTGACTTACGAGCAACAGGCCAGCACACATAAACAACACCAAGCCACTGCTCCTCATTACGACAATGTTTTTATTATTTTTGATATTAGACTAAAATAATGCGTATCCTTCAAATTTAATCCTAACATAAAGGCTCACACGAACAATTTGAAAGTTATTCAAAAATAGATCGTCGATTTTTTTTTATAATTGAAGATCTATTAAATGAGGCTTTATTGGCTATTAAAGGCCAGCTTTAGTCTTTACTTTTTATAGTGCCTTTGCAACACTTGTCTCCGTCTTTCAATTAATTACATTCTTTATTGCCGTCTACTTATCTCAAACACAAATAGATTAGGTTATATTATGAACCCTGTGGGGTACAGCAATTGGAATGCGGGGCAACAATTGAATCGCCAGTTTTCCCAAATTTTCCGATGATTATGACGTTGAATTATTCCAATTAAGTCCAGGTCCTTGACAGCTATAAACTATTTAAAAAAGTTCAATTTAAATAAGGATGTGTGTCGAAGGATGTGTGTAGTGTTGTATTAAATACGGTGAATTTAATGTCCACAACTTCCGGAGGCTGAGGCTGAGAGAATGTGAAAAGTGAGGACCGGTCTATGCAATATAACAGCTTAAACTTTTTAGGGCGAGTGCGCCAGTTTTCTCTAGACTTTCTTATCTCTTTCACTCCCATTGGTCCCTTCTTACATGCTCACTGGTTTCGAGTACTCTTGACGGTCCAATACTTTTGTCCGATCAATTATTGTTAAAATAGTAGTTTTTTTATAAGTTTCCTGAGTAGCCTTATCTGATTCGTTTAGCGGCTATTAGCGATTATTAGTCTTAACTTATAACACAGAACATTGCCGTGTAATTGCTACAAACACGTTTTAAATTCAACAAGTAATATTAATTTGAACACATTAATGGCACATATTATTTACATGAAAACGAAATGCTATTAAAATTTCCAAGAATAGTCATAAGTCTTGGTATAAAAGTTACAATAATTTACAGAATGTGTTGATTTGAAAATTGCAGCGACAATGAGGCGGGTGTTCTTGATACTTTGTTCATTGGCTTGCTCAAGCTTTGCATGCATAGACAAGGTTTGGGAGTTCGGCCAGGATACCACTGACTCCATACTTATTGCACGTGAAACGGGTCAATTACCTATGTTGCAACGAGACTCATCTATAACATTCCCAGTAAGCCTTTCGATTTTTTGTTACTTCAGGCAGGAAAACCAGTATTCCATAAATAGCGAAACCTAAGGAATCACTCGCACGTTTTCGCCTTTATATGGGTGCAGTTGCTGTGCTAGCATTAGAAAAATTTGCAATAATTAAAACGAGTGATCTAAAAACTAAACAACTTCGAATTGATCTCTTTACAGGTTTTCCGATGCGTGCTCATAAATTTTGTACAAGTTAGTATGTATAACCTCTTTTCAACGCCAGCTGTAACTTTCGACGCGAGCACTAACACAATTTTCATCTCTAATGTGTTCATGCAGCCTTCCGCGGCCACATATAAGTTGATAGCTAAAGGAAGGTTGATACCAAACTGTAAAAGCAATACTTGCAAAAATAGGAACAACAAAAAGTGCGACGGCGTTTTAAAAAATTATAAGAAGTCTAGACCTCTGTGGATAATCGGCTCAACCGCAATCGGTAACTCAAGAGGCAGTCTGGGTAGTGGAAGTAGTAATAGTATGGGTAGTGGAAGCGGCAGTGGAAGCTGCAATCAAAGTGCTATTAGCTATTTTGGTTACGGAAATGGTGGCAGTAGTGATTCGGGTCATAGAAATAACGATGGAAATAGTGCACATGCTATCATTATAAAACAGTGGGGAAACGCTAAAGGAAGCAAAGGAAACGGAATGGCCACTGGAATTAATTACGGAAAAGATGACAAAGTCGAAGGTGTCGTGAAAAGCGACGTTGAAAGTGGCGTTGGTAATGGCCCTGGAAGCGAAAATATAGCCACTGATTTCAATCGTGACAATAGTCATGGAAACCAGGATGGGAGTGGTAGTGATGGCGCTTTTATAAGCCATAGTGGAAGTGGAAGTGGTACAGAGTTCAGTAGTACATTTATAGATTTTATCAAAGGTGGTATCAATGGCAGTGGTGGAGGTTTCAACGGTGGTCTCGGTCATGTTAACGGCGGGCTTGGTGGAGGTATTAGCAGCAGTGAAACTGGCAGTAATGGTGGCAGTATAAAAGACGCCGTTAGTGGTGGTTTTGACAGTGGTATCAGCGGAGAACTCGGAAGCGATGAAAGTGGCGACACTGGAGTTGGTGAAGGTGGCGGTAATAGCGGAGGTATTAGTGATGGTCTCGGTGGTGGCATAAGCGGCGGGCAAGGAGGCGCAGGTAGCAGCAGCGCACTTGGAGGCGGTGGAAGTGGCAGTATTGGAGCTAGTGGAGGCGGTGGTAAAGGTGTCGGCAAAGGTGGTAGTCTAGGTGGTGGTCTAGTTGGTAGTCTAAGTGGCAGTCTAGGTGGTGTTCTAGGTGGGGGAATTTATGGAAGTCTAAACGGCGGGACTACCGGCGGACTCGGAGGCATTGTAGGTGGTGGTAAAATTGGCAGTATAGGTGGAGGTATTAGTGGTGCACTCGGTGGTGGCATTAGAGGAACTCTAGGTGAAGATTTTCTTGGCGGTGGTCTGAGCAGACATAAAGCACATTTTCTTGGCGGTCTTGTCAATGGTTTCGGCGACAGAATCATGAGCGATATCAACAGTGCTCTGAGGAACCTAAATGCAAACCGACGAAGAAATAATCCTGATATAGAAAATACCAAACGTTTTAATATTCGACCCCGTGAGAAGAGTAAGATTTCTTTAAACTATGCATTTTACTTATAGTTCGTTTATTATATATGATTCAGTAATACTCTAATTAACTGAGCTGCCACTGTAGGCAACAAACAAAATATGCGATATACCAAATATGCACATCAGTGTACTAATAATAATGATGGCAATCGGAAATCGAACCTGCCACCACAAGCGCAAACGGCAGGATTTCCAAAATACTACAGTATTGCTATTGAGTATAATATATCCTCACGCCTTCCCACAAGGGTAAGCAGAGGTGTATAGGTAGTACCAACACAATCACTTTCCGCCAGAGATATATTTTAGGTGCCAACGTGACAGACGGCGAGTTCATCGCCGTTACTCAAGCACGACTATACATACGCCTTTGAATTGCTTCTCAGACGTATACTGGGTTCCTCTCGATGTTTCCTTCTCCGTAAAGCTCGTGGTGTGACTAATCACTGTACTTAAGTTCAGAAAAACTCATTGGTACAGTCGGGATTCGAACTTGCGATCATTGTGTCGCAGGCAACTGTCGCTCGAACCACTCGGCCACCACGTTCCCATCCTTGTTTATTAATAAAATACTTATTTAAGTATTTAATTTTTATTTTATTATTTATTATGTATATTATATATTAATAATAATTTAATAAATATATACCTACGTGTAGTAGGTAAGAGGATAAAGAAATCAATTGAAATTACATGACTGACTAATTATTATCTCAACAGGTGTCATCGACTGGAGATGTTATAGATATCCGAACGATTGCTACAAAGTTATATCTCTGCTGAGATAGATAATATACATATCAACTGTTTTGTACCCACACATTGCCTTCATAAATTACATCATTGGGCGTTTGATATTACTGGAAAAGAAGATGGCGTCTTTTTTTGTGAAAAATTAGCTTAGTTTTATACTTTACGTATTCTTGTCGGGTTATTGTAAAAGCAGCAGCTCATCGATGTATAGATTGTATTGTAATGAGTATTTAAGAGTTCGAAAGAGTACATCTATCTCTTTTTTAATTTTCAATAATTAAGGTAACTGCAGGTCATAGCATTGTCAAAAGTTCTAAAATTCACAACCTTAATATTTGGCGCAAAGGAAGCCTTCTTTTCTAACCTCGTATATTAAATGTGTTTATATAATTTATATTTGATATATTATTCTATCTGCCTACCCCGTTAGCGTTGGCGTGGCAATATGGACTTACGATTATATATGACACAACGTTATATGTATTAATATACATTTAAGTGTAATGTAATATTAGTTATTTATTATTATTTTCTTTATTTGATTGAGATTTATCGTTCGTATCATATACATTTAAAAAATGCAAATTTATAATATGTATGTCATCATCGCTGGTTGAACGTAGATTTTGATACTTTTTACTACTTTTTTTTTTCTATTTTCGTGCGCTGGAATATAAGCAGCAAACCTTTTTGTACTGTATATCTGATGTTTTATTGCCTATTTATACCATGGTTTTGCAAATAAAATATTATTTATATATGGTATGGTATTACCATATAATGTGCTACATACTGTCTTGTAATAACTTCTTACTACTACAAGTACATACGTATCGTCACGCCGAGTCCCTCACGGAGTATGCAGAGAGGCGCCAGTCCTCCCTAGACTTGCTTACTAGCTACTTAACTAAAAACAAAGCAATACTATTTGGTCAAAGATTACTTCTAGTCTGACAACAGAATAACGCATGAGATCTTACGTCAAATAATTATGACTTTCATGCATTCTTTCAAGAATAGAAGATAGGAGATTTTTATAAAATAATCATTGATGTGAGGTACCTATCATTAAGAACACCTAGCGTTTAAAAAATTGGCCTCGAGGTATTGATCAAAATGACCAAACAAGCTTAAATCATCGTAACGTAATGTTTGACTGAATTACGTGTCTGAAGGAAGTACAAAAGTCTGCAGAATGCATCCTCTCCGCGAAAGAGCTTGTGATGCACTGTTGGAAGATCCCGCCCTGCGCACGCCCCCGCTGGAGCCTGAGAAGCCTCGACCACCGCGAGTTCGCAGACCGAGGGAATTCAAGCTTGCAAGTATTTTCTCAAGTCTAACTTCTTTAGGCCAATTGCAATGGGGAAAACTCCAATACATATATACAGATGTGTGTAGGTATGTGTATATATTAGAATAGAATAGAATATTTTTATTTCAGACCGGAGTCCATAGGGTTAGTAACAAATTTTAACTTAAATTCTAGTGTTAGTAGGTTACAGATAAATTTGTATTTATGAGAGCTTTTTACGTATATATACCTGCATACTAACTGCCCCGTGATTTCGGCCAAGTACAATAAGAATTTAAGTATGTGACACACGCTTATAAAGGCCCCATATGTACTATATGGGGCCTGTATAAGCGTACAATACCATAGAATCTTATGTAAATACAACTAACGCTGATGAGCAATCGATTTATTCCATGGTAATGTAGATCTCTGTAAGATATAAGATAATAAGATATAACAGCCGTAGACGAATGAGTTGAGTAGCCAGAAACACAAAGATGGCTATACACCTCTGCCTATCTCTTGTGGGAAGGCTCGAGTATACATTATTATTATTATTGAGAGGTCTTTTTTTACAGCCACCAAGATTCCCTCTGATATCAAAAAAGTTCTACGCTTGTTGGTGCAATCATCTGAAAGAGGTAACTATAGCTTATTTTCATGACCTTTTCTTTGATAAATGGAATTTTTAATGGAAAGCAAAATCTTTTTTTATTTATTTATTCATTCATTTTGCGTTTTCCGGAAACATGATACACGCAACATCTAGAATCGCACTCAGAAAAGCCCTTATTACAATACTCTACGTACGATTTAAGTTTAATTCATAGATCATTATTATATATACATACATACCTACATATCATCACACCGAGTGCCTAACAGGGTAGGCAGAGGTAAGCTTGTAGTTACCTTACCTATGCCGTATAACACATAACTGCAAATCTTAGGGTCAGTAACTACTAACCATATATTTTATGGTACCCTAATGCATCCCCGTTTCTCCCGAAGTCTAAGCTTTCTGCCTCTCCAGTTAGAAATGTCGAAGCACAAGGTGGACGATAGCCCCCCGGAGCTGTTCCCGGAGTTGTACCTGAAGCCTCGCCGCCTGGACTACTACGCGCGGCAGCTGGAGGCCAACATGATCGTTAACAAGGAGCTGCTTAAAAGGATCAACCTCATACAGAGAACTGGAGTAAGTGATACCTTTACTATTTTACATTAGTATATTCCAAGCTGGGAAAAAGCAGTAATATAGAGGTCTGCCGTGATCAGATTCTTCAATTCGATTTTTTTTAACGATGAAGTTTCTTAATATGCGCCTGCGCAATGATTTTGCGTTCAGTCGATAACGTTTCGTTACACGTAATTGGTATAGTACAAGTGTCTATATAAACAAATATGTAAGTTATACACGGTGTATTGGAATAACAAACCTCATTGGTCTTTATGAAAAGCCGTGGTGACAACAAAGAATGCAAGTTCCAATCCCGACTGTATCAATGAGTTTTTCTGAACTTAAGTATAGTGATTAGTCACACCACGAACTTTACGGTGAAGTAAAACATCAAAGTAAACCCGCACGTACACGTTTGAAAAGAAATTCAAAAACTTACTCGTATGTATAGTCGTGATAGAGTAAGGGCGGTGACTCGTCATCTGTCGCGTTTGCACCTGGAATATATCTCCGGCGAAAAGTGGGTGTGTGGGATGGTATGGATATATTATATATTACATTATAGTCATTATGGGTTTTGTATCTCCAAATCTTCCCAAAAGAAATCTCCATTGGGTTAATAAGAGTACTTACGTCATGCCAATACGATATAGCGAATCTGTCGCCGTCTTCCATAACGTTTTCTCATAGGTCTCATGGCAAACGTATGTAGGTTCCCCGATGCCTATTCTTTAAACGGAAAGCTCGTAGAATATCAATTGTTAACCGCCCATGATGTCGCGTGATGTCGACGACCGTCTGGTCTAGTGGTTGGAGCTCCTGACTGCGAAACTTGAGGTCGCGGGTTCGAATCCCGCTGAGGGCAGGTATTTGTGTGATGAACACGAATATTTGTACCTTAGTCTTGGATGTCCTATGTATTTAAGTATTTATCTATCTATATAAGTAAATATATCGTTGTCTAGATACCATAACACAAGCTTTGCTTAATTTGGGACTAGGTCAATTTGTGTGGAATTGTCCCCGGGTATTTATTATTATTATTATTATGTGGGTCCAGTTATGCTAGTAAGGTATCTTCATCCTTCACCTTAATCGTGTGATTTAAAAACAATGTGGCAGGGATACGTAGACTGCTGGATGCGTCCAGCTCCGACCAACAAGTATAACAAGTTGCTATGCAAGCAGAGGCAACGAGAACTTGACGGAATACGCAGAAACAATCTATATTTTTATTCGAGATTGTTAATTGCCGTGAGTACTATTTTTTTGTGAAAAGTTAGTTTTATTTTAAAACACAAATTTAAATTCATAAACGATGTATAAATACATATGTCTTTATTTATTATATACATATATGCTGACAGTTTTTTTAGACTTTCTTTTATGTAAGGTAGATCAGATATAGCGTGATACGTAAAGAGGTTTACGTAAAGAGGTTTGAAAAGTAACCTTTTATACAGAGATCAGAACAATGGCTTACAAAGGAATTGGATGAGCTTTGGAAAGATACTAAACACAAACTCATACTTGGTGCCTCGTAAGTAACCTTGTTTCACCCACGTTCATTAAAATAAATGTTATCTTCTTCTGTCTTTAAAAATTATCAATTGTGCTTTCGCAGACTTCCATTTATTTTATTTAAGACTGAAAAAATTGACCGTGACATAAGAGACCCCGCATTTGATAAACCACCCGGGATCCATCGAACCAAGTAAGCCACAGATATACTAGAATACAAAATAAAAAAAATGCTTCAGGTAAGTCGTCTCTGGTCCGGTCTAGTTCCATAAACAAAGGATGTACTTTTCAGGGTATCCATGGAAATATGGGTGCTGGGTGGTTCGAAGGTGGGCAAGATATTTATAGAGTTGTTCAATGACCTGGTACCGCAGACATGTCAGCTGTTCCTGAGCCTCGTCAGAGGAGACCCCGCCGGCCATGCGTACGCGGGAACTAGGTTTTTCAGGTTCGTTATTTATGTTCACTTGTGGTTTAAAATAAACTTATTTCTCATAAGTATAGATATTCTCTAACCTGAGAAAACTTTACTACTAGGTTGACGTCACTTTACACTAAAAACAACTATGGCCGTAGGTAACAGGATGTATGCAATTGCAATAATTATTTAAAAGAGCGAAAGAGAGATTTATAGATGCATGGCATGTTCATCTGAAATAAATAATTACACGTCATTATTATGACGTGTAATTATTTATTTCCATAGAGCCGTGGTGGCCGAGTGGTTCGAGTTCGGGGTTTCGAGGTTCGTACGATCTTAATACCTATACATATTTTAAATCTACACTAATATTATAAAGAGGAAAACTTTGTTTGTTTGTTAGTTTGTTTGGTTGTAATGAATAGGCTCAAAAACTACTGGACCGATTTTAAAAATTCTTTCACCATTCGAAAGCTACATTATCCACGAGTAACATAGGCTATATTAAATTGGACCCGATAGGTGGCGCTGCGATCGTGCTACGGGCAATTTAACTTTTTCACCCGAGCGAAGCTGGGCGGGACAGCTAGTTTTAAATATATATATTCAGTGTAATAATACTGTAGGTCTATTGAAACTTGGTGCACTACTCTCCCTACTCCGTGCGGTTGTAATGATATTTATTAATGTATAGAAATATAGGCAACCTCAAGCTTCACTGGAGCTCTGATTAGATCATACAAATTAATTAAACTATGTTATTATGTTATTTCTATTTTATATTTTATTGTAGGTTTAATACAAATGATCTGATTGCAGGTGACTCAATGTAAGCTAACAAATATTAATGTTATGCTATATAAAAGCCGTGGTGGCCGAGTGGTTCGAGCAGTTGCCTGCGACACAAAGATCGCAAGTTCGAATCCCGACTGTACCAATGAGTTTTTCTGAACTTAAGTACAGTGATTAGTCACACCACGAGCTTTACGGTGAAGGAAAACATCGAGAGGAAACCTGCATACGTTTGAGTAGAAATTCAAAGGCGTATTTATAGTCGTGCTTGAGTAACGGCGATGGACTCGCCATCTGTTACGTTGGCACCAAATATACCTCTGGCGGAAAGTGGGTGTGTGGGTATTTATTAACTATACACCTCTGCCTACCCCCTCGGGGACCCTTGTGGGAAGGCGTGAGGATATCTTATTTTTATTATATTATTATATAGAGTGGATTTGTCCGGCTATTTTATTAATTACCACGTATTTTACTAACATGTAAAATAATCCTTCGATACGAGTAGGTAATACGCGAATATTTCGTAGTTCTGATAACTAAGTTTCTCTAAAATATGTATACGTTTTCAGAATTGTGCCTAATTTGTATTGTCGCGGTGGTGACGTGCTCAAGGACAATGGCTTTGGATGCTACGTGCCGGAAGATGAAACTGAGCCGATGAACGCTGAGAGCTTCAAGCTCAAGCATACTGTCCCTGGTAGGTAGCTCTTCTTTATGCCGTGAGTAGTACAGAAGGACCGAGGTGTCTTATTCATTTAAACTTATCACCGGATAGTAAAATTGCAGTTTAGAAACCCACTGACCTATACCAATGATGTACTCTCAATCGTAAGTATGGTCGCACCATGAGTTTTACGGTATCGGAAAAAATCGTATGGAATCCTGTATTAGTTTTAGCACCAATTCAAACGTATATAAAGTTTACCAAAACCAATGATTACCAATTATAATCACGGATACAATACTCGCTAGTAGTGGTCGAGGAATCGCGATGGTCACGCCATCTGTCGCGAATAGCCGGCGCTAATTCACCTGTCCCTAACCTAGCAGACAGGCGTTAGCCCGGGGCTACAGTTTCCGCGCGAAAACAACCAGTAGGTATAAGTAAGTTGTTTTTTTAACGGTCAGAGTTTTAAGGTGTATTGTCGATGGCTGTGACGTCGGATAACGAGGTGTACGGCCAATTCAACATTATCTTCAAACCTCTACCCCAGTTCGATGGAAAACATGTCGTTTTTGGCAGAGTAAGTACCTTTCTTAAGACTTGCCATTTCGTATCTGATTGATTTGTTGCTTATTGTCTAAGACTTCAATTCCACTGAGACCTAGAGGATCTTTTAAGTGTATCGAGGAACTCCTCAGACCACTGGGGAGCCTTTAAACAACATTTTAAGCAATTACAAAACTTACAGTCCAAGAACATCTTTCGGCTGACTTAATCCAAATAACTAGCCCTTTTTTCCATGTTCTTTTCACGTTTTCTTTATCTGCATTTGAATAATAAGGCGTACATAATTGTACGCCTTATTATTCTTATTATTGTATAATGTTATTATAATATCTTAAAATTTAATAATTATTATGAAATAGGTGGTGGGAGGGCCTACGCAAGCGCTGGAGCGTATTAGCGCCCTAGGGCTGCCGCTGGGTACGACCACGTCGGACTGTGTGATCCGCTCGTGCGGCTGGTACACGCGTGCCGGCCAGTACCGTGAAGGTAACAAGAATGCCACTAATTTCCCGCCCAGGAGGAAACAGTAGCCTGCCAGTCTCTAATCTTCATATTCTTTATTTAAATGTTAAATCTTGTGTTTATATTTATTTTTATCGATACTTCAAACTCTGTTTTTACTGAGTATTAAAAAGGCAATTTTTAGCCGCCAATTCGATTTTCCTTTTTTAGATTTTTATAAAGGCAATTTTAAGCTGGCAATTTTATCTTTGTAACCTTCGAATTTTAAAGTAATATTTGGAACCTTCGATCAGATGTCCCTCTTTGATGATCAGAATTCTCAGTCTGTTTAATTTGAAACTTTTGATATTCCAAAATTATTGTAACATCGAATAAGCGTGGGGTGGGTCCATAAATTACAAATTAAATGGTTACTTTGTAATAGGTTTGTACGACGTCACCGGTTATTCATGACTTGAAACAAATTAAAAGCAATGTGTTCATCTGTATGAATAGTTTTATTGGTTTTTCTATAGCAAATTATATAAAAAATAATTTAAAAAGTCCAACCGAGCTCGCGGAGCAGACGTAGCACAATCAACAGGCATTCATAATCACACAGTCAGATTAATTAAAGCAATTAGAGTCACGATATTCCTCCGGCTTCCCGCCGACATGGTCACTCTATCTTCGCAAAGAGTGCACAGGACAGGATAAGAGCCAGCATCTGGAACAGATATCATATAATTGTTATTGGAACCAAATCCAAATTAACCCTTATAAAATCGATTTCAAAGGGTTTTCTTCCGGGTAAACTCAGGCCCACAGGATTGGATGGGAAACGGTAACCGTTGCCTATTTACACTCACGATACCGAAGTATAACAAAAATGATGGGACTAATCCCTCTGCTGCCAGAGAGAAGAGATTCTCTCAGCAAATGCCTCACCATAATTCCGGCCACAATAACAGCTGCCACCCCAACGTACGCGGCATCCTCTCGCAAGAAGTCTATAGCCTTGCTTAGGCACCCATCTACGTACATCGTGGTAGGGTTGGGTGACGACTTGCATTCCAAACGCTGAAACAGAGTATCAAGCAATCAAGCTCCTTGTAAAGTATAATATAATAAGTACAAAATATATATACTTCTCATCAGAAAAATCGAAATAGATGTTTTGTAAGATTATCAGATTTTTTTTTATTTTTAGGTATATATTATGTCAAATGTCGTTTAATAGTGTAAAATACCTCATATTATACACACTTAGACACTACATTCTGTGCCTACCCCGTTAGGGGCTCGGCTTGATTATATTTTCAGTGATTGAGTAACAAACATCGATACATACATATTTACAAACTTTCGCATCTATAATACAAAATAAAATATCCGGCTCGAAGGACCACTTATAAGCGACTACGAAGAAAAGCGTGATCGCTTAGTTTTGAAAGAAAATTATATTATACTGACATAGCAAAAAAGCATCAAAAATACAAAAACAAAAATATAAAACACGCAGACATGCGCGACAAAGAGTATTTAGTCGTGGACATTAGGTTATAGAACGCTAACGCACCTTCCCTGGGTATAGTTCCCGGCAACAGCTCTCGGGCACGTTATCGTTCCAGTCGTGGTAGCTCTTGACCCCGCAGCACTGCAGGTAGGTCTGCGTGTCGTCCCACGCCTTGGTGTATTCGTGCCGCACCCCGTAGTTGGGTATCGAGGCGTACAACTCCCTGTCCAGCGTCGTCATCACCTTCTCGCGGAACACGAACTGCAGTATACCGCCCACTAGCATCACCACGAAGATGATGAACACTAGAATGTAGTACTGAAATTGAAGGATACTTGTTCAGTAACTATTAATAACCAAAATACATAAAAACATAGTTTAGATTCGCGATGGACTCGCCATCTGTCACGTTGGCACCTAATATACCTCTGGCGGAAAGTGGGTGTGTGGGTATTACCTATACACCTCTGCCTACCCCTTCGGGGACCTTTGTGGGAAGGCGTGAGGATATATATATATATATATATATATATATATATATATATATATATATATATATATATATATATATATAGATTCTATATGTATAAGGTTATCGTTAAAAGTAAGGCAAAAAAATACATCTTATATGTATCTATTGTTTTTTATTTTATTTGCCATTTACATATATATTTTCAGCAAATCGCATGTTTAGCAAATATTTCTTCATGCTTCATTACATCTATCTCCTTCTGGTGAAGAGTACAGATCTCTCCTCACCTCACCTAATACATATGGTTCAGACTTTGCCTAGTCTACAGTAATTTGTTTCAAGTGACAGATATATGTATAGAGAGCATATACAACATAGTAATAATAAGCATCTTGACACTTACTGTAAGCAACATGCATTTGACCTCCTTGGCAGCGCCGCAGCAGCCGAGCAGCGACAACAGCATGATGGCGGCGCCCATAGCAGCCACCACGCCCACCGAAGCAATGAACATGTTATTGCTCATTAGCGTACTGGTGAAGGAGCGAGTGGCCCACACCCACAGCGCCACGCCCATCGCGACAGCGCCGACGACCTGAGTACGAGTTTATCTTAGTAGATTGACATACAACATACGAGCTGTAGAAAACTCTATATTGCCCAATAGTAAGGGAAAGTGAGCCTTGTGAGGTGATGATATTGTAAGGTAGGTGCGCAGAAGGGCTTTAAAACTGCTCTTAATCCCACGTTACTACTGTCTCTAGACAAAATCCTTTTATGTTAGCGTGAATCGATGAATTGCAATGACTTTCGATCCGGAAGTAAATATTTTAGATATATTTAGAGGTCAACGTGACAGACGATGCATCGCTGTTTCTCAAGCACAGCTAAACATATATCTAATACATCAGATTCTTAAAAGCATGCTGTATTCCTTTGGATGGTTTCTATCACCGTAAAGCTCGTGGTATGAATAATGACTTATGTTCAGAAAAACCTTAATGTGCGGTCTGGATTCGAACTTGCAACCTTTGTGTTGCAAACTACTCTTGAACCACTCGGCCGCTATGTAAACATGACGTGTTTTGCATTCATCAATAGATACTGCGGGATAGATTTATAGATTTCATATATCTTTCTCTCTCACACTCTTCAATAATGATGATTAGAACGTCATGGTTAGGCCTCAGGTGTCCTTGAACTCGGCACGTACAGAAAATTACCTGGTTTTTTGTCACTGTCTCCATGTTAGTCATAAAAAGTTACGTACTGTATATGAGAATTTAGATAAAGTTGTGATGGGTTGCAGGTTTTTTTGCCGGCGAAGGGTAATTAAAACCAACCTACCAATTTGTAACGTGGGTTTGTGAACGTGTGTCGGAGACAAATTTTTTATTTCAAGCATTTAATGAGACGTAATTAAACAATAAAAACTGATTATTCAGAATGCGCACTAGTGAAAAACTCGCGGATGCGATGCCACTCGAAGGGAAATATGTATAAATATCGTAAAGATGAGTATAATAATAATAATAATAAATAAAAGCATAATAAAACTCTCGAATAGGCCACTACGTGTTGAATATGGAAGCCTAGTTAGAGAGAAAGGACCCTGTTCTTTGGGCCCTCGAGAATTTACGAGGAACATTAATAATTATTATATTGGAAGAATCCCACACAAATTGACTTAATTCTGGGCAATAGATATAGTTTATAAAGACAGATATACTTAAAACATGGGATATAGAAGACGAATCATCATCATCATCAGCCTACAGCAGGCCACTGCTGGACATAGGCCTCTTCCATGGCGCGCCACAAAATTCTGTCTCCAGACCTATGCATCCATCCGCTGCCAGCGACCCTTTTAAGGTCGTCCGTCCACCGTGCCTCAGGACGCCCTACGCTGCGTTTTCTCGTCCGTGGTCTCCATTCAGGGACTCGTCTGCTCCACCGTCCGTCGGCCCTCGGACCGACGTGGCCAGCCCAGCGCCACTTCAGCGAACTAATTCTATGAGCAACGCCAGTGACTTTCGTTCTTTGTCGGATAATGCTCTCCATAGCTCGCTGAGCAACCTTAAATTTGTGGATTAGCCCCGCAGTCGAGCTCCACGTCCACGCACTGGTTGAATACTTTCGTCTTTAGGCACTGAGGGATGTCTGCCGACAAGATATGCCGAAGTTTCCCGAAAATAGTCCTGTAGCAACTGTATTCCCTATTAGCCACTTTCTCAAAGTTGTTTCTACCGAGATCCATAGAAGACGAATACTCATACTCATCACACAAATATTCGCCCTCACACGGGAATCAAACCCTTACACTGACCGCCAGGCCAGCCGGCAGTCACTACTGAATATAATTTGTGATGTAACAGGTGCGTCCCCTTACGTCAATGGGTCGATTATTTATTATACCCGGGTTCCTAATTAGGGGCTACAGGTCAGGTTTAATAATAAAGTAGTAGCTCGCCACCCCTCGCGGTTACTGGCAATTACGAATTTCTTTCTAGTAATTTTAAGTTTGCTATTTTAATCGCGTGGCGATAGCAGTGGTGGGCTGGTGGCCGAGTGGTTCGAACCTCAACTGTACCAATGAGTTTTTCGAAACTTAAATACAATGATTAGTCACACCACGAGCTGTACGGTGAAGGAAAACATCTTGGAAACCTGCATACGTCTAAGATGTAATTCAATTGCTTAGGTATCTATAGTCGTGCTTGAGTAACGGCGATGGACTCGCCATCTGTCACGTTGGCACCTAAAATATATCGCTGGCGGAAAGTGGGTGTGTGGGTATTACCTATACACCTCTGCCTACCCGTTCGGGGACCCTTGTGGGAAGACGTGAGGATATATTATATTATTCGATTCTATTTTAATCGTAAAACTTCATTTTCTTATACCACTAAGGTATCAAACAAGCCCGGGGGCGCCTGATCAGTAGCGCCGACCCTGCACGAGTCGTTCTCTGCACTTAATAATTATGGCAATACAAATAAGTATATACTTACGAAAGTAACAATATTGATACATATTAGACAGAACTTCATACACCTCCCACAACTGTCCATTGCGCCGCCCATTCCCATTGCGAACCTGTATAAAAATATTGCATGGTTAGTAAAAGAATATTACCACTTAGATTTTATATCACCTAGAAGTCGGCGTAACTAGAGGTAGATGGATTGTCTGATATCAAGCCTTCCCGCGTCCCCATGATGGGCTTTGGGCTTTGGTGATGAATTTGGGATATCGCCGCTTAAATTATTTTAATACCAGCCGACGTACGCTATATCTGGTCAAATATTTTATGTTTAATGTAGTAAGTAGAAACGTCTTCGTATATTTTATTAGATAAAAGCTTACCTATATATCTGTTACATTAACAAACCGCATGACATTGTAAACAAGACGTGTGATCTAGTATACCCAGATCCCCGATCCACTAAACGCGTTCCAATCTCACCTCCAGTAAGCTACATAACGTTCTTTGTTCCACTGCGTCCCTTTGCTTATGTCAGAATTGTACATCTTAACAATATATATTAATGATCACATTAATGATTCTCACTTAAAATTATACATTTGTCAAAAGATCAAACTCATTGATCGTTAAAACTTCTTGTGGGGTAAAATCATTCAAATTGTGAGGGTGATAATAAAAACAAACAGTTGTTAAACATAATACTTACAGATAAAATATTTGACCCAATTCGGTATTCCGCGATATATCTTGTATCTATTTGTTGTACAAGCTGTATCTATACAGTTAGAAATAAAAAAAAAACAAGAATATATTTTATCTGAGCTCACTTTGACCAGTAGCCTCCTAATGAATAAAGCAGGTTTATATGTGAATACAACTAATTTAATAAGTGATTACAAAAAGAGGACAACGTAATTATAGAACCATATCAATAAATCATAAATAATTGTTGCCTTAATTAACTCTATCTATATTCGACTAATATCACAACTAACTCCGCGATTTAATTGACAACCATTATTATTTAACAAAATTACTCGGTATTTGGTCACTTGTAATTGCATGCAATTTTGCTTGTCTCTTGGTTACTTACGATTTAGGCATGAATAGAAGCGCTCGCGCAGGTAGGTACCTTACGACGGAGGTGCGTATAGTATGTCAATGTTTTGGTATGTATGTCATACGTGTTGCATTACAGCTTGGAGGAACAACAACTCGGACGCTCTGCTCAAGGTGACAGTGCGGATAACACAAGGTCCGTATGATCCGTTCTCTTATTAGACAGATTAAGAGAAAGTAACATATAGCATACCTACTTTGCTACTTACCATTGCCTAAACAATAATACACTTCAAGAATTTCTTAAGAACAGATCGAATTCACTTACCAATTTCTATTCAAACAGCTAGTTTTGTCTCATTTGTCCACTTTCGAACAATGTTGTAACGAAGTTTGCAATCGGCTACAAAATTTCTCGTAACTTAAACCAATCCGTTTCACCAAACTACCACTACTTTACCACACAATTAGTTACATCAACAAGTTCATTCAATTCACTGGTGCAGCAGGTGCGTCGTGTTCGGTGGGACAATATCAACTGGTTTAGTTTGTTTCTCGGTCGTCGTAACGACTTGTGTTTGGTTGTGCACGCCCCACCAACCTAGGGACCTTCGAAGGCTTTGCGTTTGTAAGTTTATGCCGCCGCAATTAGGTCACTGGAAGTGGGAAGTGCATTAAAACCTCTTTGCGAGATTAGCTGCCTCGAGGCTTATGACTAATGGCTCGGCGGCTAATAATTAAACTATAGGTGCGTACAGTTCTTAATGGTAGGTAAGTGTATGTAGTAGGTACTATTGGGATACTATACTACTCCAACTAGGTAAAAACATCTCATACTCCAATTCAAAGTGAATAAAGATAATCATAATGAAGATTTTGTTCAAACATTTCTTTACATACCTATATTCTCTTTGGTTAGCCCTTATCCGTTAAGGGCAATAAAGGGATATTATGTGTACAACAAACAGATTTCAATGACAGATTATTGTATACAAAGGATCATTTTTAATCGCAACTAAGTCCTACCTAGGTCCCATGCAAGGTCCTAGCTACCACAAAAATATCAAGTACCTAGACGTCAACATTATCTGTCATTATAAACATAAGATGCGATCTCTTCGAAAAATGTGCGGCGTAACGATATTAGATCGAATCCGCAATGAAGAGATTCGCAAATCAACTGGCGTGAATGAGGGCGTGATTGTAAAGATGAAGAAAGGCATGTTACGTTGGTTTGGACACATAGAAAGGATGAGTGAAGAAAGATTGACGAAACAGATATACAAAGTGTGTGCAAGAAGAGGCAGAGGAAGGCCACGTTCCAACTACCTGGATCAAATAGATCGGACTCTGAAGGACGGGAACGTTAAGAGTACTCGAAACCGACGAGCATGTATGAAGAGACTGATGAATGTGGACGAAGCGAAAGAGGTATGTAAGTCTAGAGAGAACTGGCGCTCTATACTCTCTGCCCCGTTAGGGACTTGGCGTGATGATATGTATAAACATAAGTAATAAGTAGTTCCCAACTTATGTAAGCATAATCATCTACACACCTACAAGTATATAAGTAAGTATATTCCTACAAAAATACAAAACATGATCAGACTGCTTAATTATTCATTATTGTTATTTACACGCCCCCTCTGGTGTTCGAAAGCCAAAGATATTCGGAGAAATGGCCGTATGCCGTGAGTAGAATCAGTAACGCATTAAATAACACGGCGGAAATGCCTGGCAACATTCAATAGGGCGGGACAATGACCCCTAATTAATTTAATCATTCCTGCGACACACTCCCCAGTCGAAAATAAATCCAAAACCCCTTACAACTGCCCTGCTAATTGTAAGTAGTTTTATGATCATGACATAGCAATTTAATTACTACACACAGGTACTCCTAAGTTAAATCTTATTACGCAACAGCACTAGCAATACCGAACATTAGCCAGTGCTTAGCTTAGCTTAGCCAGATATTAAGCCTTATCATATGATACTTTAAATGAATGATACAATATTAGTTGCAAATACATGAGTAGTGCTTTGCTATGAGCCTTACAAAATTAAAGTTTGTCTATTCTAAAATTCATAAAACACTATGACAACGGATCAAGGTATTGCTATCTTGCACGCGATTATCGACTTTAATTTGATTCGACGTAAAGTGCACAACTATTACTTATAAAGTCCCATCACGTCACTGCCGCCGCTGACTACGAAAGGTACGCATCAGCATCAGAAAGTCCCTCACAGCGTAGGCAGACAGTGTCACGCGATTATTGTGTTGTGTGAATAAGGTCCCCAGTAATGAGCTCTTTGGGGAGGAGAGAGGTTGTTTTGTATTGCTATTGTGTTGGCAGCAGAGGGATTAGTCCTATTATGATGCCAGCACAGTATAAATCTCCGAACAGAGTGGCAGCGCGCAATTGATACTTCGGTATCGTTAGCGTAAATAGGCTACAGTAACCGTTTCCCATCAGGTGGGCTGTAAGCTTGTTTGGCACTCTTGTAGTATAAACAAAATCTAGGTGAGAGAAAATAGATACATACATATAATCACGCCTCTTTCCCGTAGGGGTAGGCAGAGACCACTTCTTTCCACTTGCTACGATCCTTACATACTTCTTTCGCTTCGTCCACTTTCATTATTCTCTTCGGTTTAGGCTACTCTTGACCTGACCTTTTTTCAAGACGTCCCTAATTTGGTCTAGAAACGTCCGTCTAGGTCTACCCCTTCCAACACTTTTATTCACACTCGCCTTATACACTTTTTTCGTCAATCAAATCGAAAATGCGGGTAAAAAATACTTCAAATACCAAATAGATGAAAAAATAAAACACCAGCATTTTACAGTTTACTTTATTAGCGTTTGTTAATAAAAGTTTACTTTAAATGAGCAGAAATCTACAGAAATCTGACCGATACGAACACATAACGACACCACATATGTATGAGCATCACCATGCCTTATCTACTACACTGATATTGTGAATAATTGAGCTTTGGATTGCAACTTTTGCAAGCACAGTGCTTCAGTGGTATGATTTAAGTCAATTAATAATTGGAACTACATAAGAGAGCAATTATTACTGAAGTGCAAAATTGAATATGCATTTCGTGTAATATTAAAAAAAAACATGCTACAATTCTTTGCACGTGATTGAATTCAAGGTGTGAATCTACTCCTTAGTACTCCTTAGGCATGTAGATACCTGTATCTGTATTGAATCTTGTCACAGTCCATCCTGCACCGCTCTGTTTAGGCCCAGCGGCGAGTACTAAATTACTAATACAGGATATTAAATGCAAACATTTATTTAAAAAAAAAAACGTCAAACACCAATTTCTCGTAAACAAATATCTAAATGTTAAAATTAATCTATGATTTGATACAATATTTATATTCTTTTTTACAGTTGTTATAAAACAAATATATTTCAAATTGGATCATAGTCCATATATTACATTTTGTTTGGCGCTAAAAATACAACAAAAATACACTTATCATACCAGCTACATGCTACTGTGTAGGTAAAATACATACGACAATAAATTAATGCAAGAAGTTACATCTTTTTTATCCCTAATATTATCAAAACGTTTCAAAACGTATTAACTACTTCTCTACACTCCACGACCTGCGCAGCTTCATTGTTAAAATTAAAATTACTTAAAAATAAGGTTAGATCAGTGTCCAGTAGGGTTTTCTTTGTTGGTTACGAATGAAAAAGAAATCATTTGTTTTACATTGAATTCGTATTCGGTTACGGTCGAATTTGGACCACAGTGGGCGGACACTACTTATGATACAACCTATTGAGCATCCATACCCAACAATCACAGCCCAATGTTAACATTTGCAATAGTTGAACTTTCAGTTCGACAATGCCGTCAACATTCCAGTAACTATTAAAACAAGTTTCGTTCCAAATTGTATGTCTTTCCGCACCCGCTTGTACAATTTGGAAAATTATCTATGGTAACAGAGTATTAAAACAACTGAATTATTTCCAATGTTGGTAGGAAACAAAATCAGAACGTTTGTTTAAAATGAATATAAGGTCCTTAAATTACAATATGGGAAGCATTGTATTGTTAGGGAGGGAAGTAAATTAAACGGAGCTACCATACACGAAAGTACTACCAAATAATAAATATTTATTCTACCTGGACTTAAAAAGTATAATCATTTATACAGTAAAAGCTACGCAGTAGTGTGCTCGCGTTCTCTCGTTCGAAATGTCACTTCCCGTACTATGTTTTGATCAATGAGACACTTAAATTCTTCTTTCTTAGAACCCACTTTTGATATGATAATTTCTCTGGTAAATAATTAACGTCAAATATTGTTATATTCCAAATAAGCAGAAAAAATTACAGAGAAAGTGACACTTCAAATCTCATTCATCAATTACACATGTACTGGTATTATTAAAATCTAAAAATTCGACTCGGTGCCTTAGTTACTTTTATTATGTAATCTAAAACATGTACGTTAGAAAGTTCAAAGTATGAAACACTTACAGGGGTATATATATATATTAACCCCCGCAGGGAAGATGGTCACAGTGGTCACGTTGCCACCGGACGGTACCTGAGCCGACACTAAAGCTACTTACAACATCAATATAAAGAGATTACCAGACACACATATTAATAACAATTCTAACATTGAAGCTCGATTTCACCAACGACGAATCAGTATTTATCTGAGAATAAAGCTCTTATTTGCAACAATAAGATGTATAGAATAATTTTTATTCCGCCAATGTTAAAGGTATAACAGGCTTATACTTCAGACAAAACCAAAATGGCGTCTATTAATGTCAGCTGATTGAGAGTGTCTGCTAATATAATACTATTACCCGTGAAGACTAAATAAAATATTTTAAAAAATTACAAACTGGTTATACCGTAGAGTGCCAATTATAAGTAATTTATCTGCATTCACATTAATTCGTTTACGTTTAAGAACGTACTGGCTAGGACCAGGAATAGACAAGTTTTTTTAACATAATAGGAGCTATCCGAGAATAAATTACACGAGTATATTTATACCTGGTATTGTAACACTCGTGTAACATCGTCGTTGGTGTCACCGGACCGTACTGTGATACATAAACACTGATTAGTAGACGCCGAGTCGTATATTCAGACAGCGGTAATGTACAGGGATGTTGCGGTTAGGGGAGCGGTGGCACTGGGGCGGCCGAGGCGCATCAATGGGCGCCGGCGCTGCCCTATGGCCGCCGCGCCGCGAACACTCCGCGCGCATACCCGCCCGGACCCGCTGTACACACACACGCATTACTGACGCTACCGCTACGGCATTGTACAGACGTAGCAAATCAGAGAAAAAGCGTTTATCGCGAATATATAATTGTGAAAATCACGTTTGGGAATAAATTCAATGACGTATTAAAAGTCGTGCTTGAGAAACGGCGATGGACTCGCCATCTGTCACGATGGTACCAAATATATCTTTGGCGAAAAGAGGGAGGGTGACATGCCGTGGGAAGGCGTCAAGATATATATTTTTAAATAAGTCACCCGCTTAAATGGTACAGAAAACTATATAGTTATACGTCTTATTCATGATTGAAGTACTAAGTTGTGAAGTACTGTGTTAGGAAATAACTATAAAATGGTTGCTCGGCAAAATACTGTCAAATCAATGTAGGACATCAATGGTACAATCGCTGGGGCTTTCCACAATGGAATCTCTTTCGCATATTCCTTAGTGCAGGAGTAGTATTATTATTCGGCTACGTAGTACTTTAAAAAGTCCATCGACGTCTAAATTAATATCAGAATGGATTGAACTGAAGATCATTCTTACCTTGAGTGGGGAATGGCAAGCAGTTGGACTTGAGTACCTCCTCGTGGTTTCCGTACGCGCAAAATTTTACAACTACAGTATTCGCGGACATGCCTGTGATCTCCGCTTCATAGAACTGGAACAGGCAATAGGAAGTATTTCATGCTACAGTACATTACATTACCAAGTTATTACATCTGCACTCACTTACATGTACATACAAAATTTTATTGAATATCTATAAAATCTGGCAAATTGGAGTGTTAGGAATCAAAATCATCCAAGGGATACAGTAGCGTATGTAGACGACGCTAAGCGGAACAACAAATCCAAATGCCCTCACAAGGATAAACACATCTGGGAATCAACCTTTGCCAAGTAGGATGGGGTAGAATTAATAAACAGATGACCTGACCCCGAGTCAAAATCTCTTTACGCTATCTATATACGGCAATAAGATTCGTTGCGAAAAAAGAAAGAAGAAAAGGATAGGTGAGCGCGAACAGAAAGCGATTTTGTCTCGTGGGGCAGACACCCTTACAGGGCACATCTAAGAACGGGATGGTAACGGTATGTCAAGAACTCACATTATTATCCTCCCAGTAGAGCGCGAGGCAGCGGTCACCGACGGTCCAGGAGATGTCGGCCACGCCTAGCATAGCGCGCGCCTGCTCGTTGACGGCGGCGTTCTGGAAGCCCAGCAGCGAGCCGGGCAGGAAGGGCCCCAGCTGGCGGCCGTACACGTAACCTCCCGCGCTGCCGTACAACGCCTCCAGGTACCCGTTCGCAGGCCGGCGTTGGTAGCGCTCGGCGCAACCGTTGTTGCGGCGGAAGGGCGCGATGTCGGGCTGCGTGGCCAAGTAGGCTTGTTGGGCGTAGGTGCGCAGCTGCGGCTCTTCAGCTCGTCCCAAGTTCATATTGGCCGCACCCTCCACCAGGTTGTCCATTGCGTTTGCGTTCCCACGGTAGCCCATAGGCACGTTATTCTCATTCAAGTTTCTATCATTCCTCATACCATTCCTGTCATTGTAGTGAACTGGGGCTGGATTATGATATGCATTGTTATATGCTAAATTTAAATTGACATTCATAGCTGGCTGCTGCTGGTGCTGCTGTTGCTGTTGCTGTTGTTGTTGTTGTTGCTGTTGTTGTTGCTGTTGTTGTTGCTGCTGTTGTTGCTGCTGTTGTTGCTGTTGTTGTTGCTGCTGTTGTTGCTGCTGTTGTTGCTGTTGTTGTTGCTGCTGTTGTTGCTGTTGTTGTTGCTGTTGTTGTTGCTGTTGTTGCTGTTGTTGTTGCTGCTGCTGCTGTTGCTGCTGCTGCTGTTGTTGGTGTTGTTGTTTTTGCTGCTGATGCAGATGTTGCTGTTGATGCTGCTGGTGTTGTTGCTGTTGATGCTGCTGATGTTGTTGTTGCTGTAGATGTTGCAACTGTTGTTGCTGTTGCAATTGTTGTTGGTGTTGTTGTTGTTGCTTATTCTTCTCTTCCAATTTCTTCTGGAATCTTGGTGGTTTCTCATTTTGTGTTTGGTACTTCCTCTCATCTCTGTTTGAGGAATGTGGGAGATCATTGGAATAGGGACCCCGATTTTCAGACCTGTGTCTATTGGAAGTGTCAAATCTCAATCCCTGATTACGAGTATTGTTTTTCATACCATTTTTCTCTCTATTTCCATAATTTCTATCGCCTCTGTCTTCTGTGTTTGTTACGTGTTGCCGAGAGCTTTTATCTTTTTCTGGTACATTTGGCAGCTTGTCTTCTAAGAAATCAAAGAGGGAAACTTTCCCTGATGGTTTGACAGGAATACTGTCCTCATCATTAGCATCCTTGTTGCGCCCCTTACGCTTTGGCAATTCAGCCTCTTTTTGCTTTTCTTTATTCCTATTCTCAGAATTATCTCTCTTTTGCAATATTTTCAGAGCCCTGTCAACATTATTCTTTGTATATCTTAATGCATTTTCAGCTTGTTCTTCTGAAAATCCAGCATCTACAATCTTCTGCACATTTGCATCCAAAAGCGGTTTTGTACCACCACCAAACACCTTGAAAGGCAAAGTAGATAATTTGTTTTCAATTAAAACTGCAAGTAAATTCTATATAAATCTAACACTTATACGGAATGCCATAGTTTTCTGAGTCACATACATAGGAAGTAAGAACCATTATTGTTAAATGTGTGCCTTCATATGGGTTCAGCACATTTAGCCATATGTGATGCCCAACTCTTATTCTCCTCTGAGTTCATAATATTGTTAATATACAAGGCAGAAGCATCTAAGATATATCTCGGGCGGAAAATGGGTGTGTAGTTACTACCTGTACACCTCTGCCTACGCCTTCGGGGACCCTTATGGGAAGGCGTGAGGATATATATACAAGGCATTTCCAAATTTTATTGTAAAGGATATAATTCTGAATACTTAATGAATAAAGTAAACATATAATACAATAAAACGAAAGAGGTACGTAAGTCTAAGAGAACTGGCACTCTATAATCTCTACCTACCCGGATAGGGAGTCGGCATGATGATATGTATATGTATGTTTATAATACAATAAAGCAAGCACACTACAACATTATGATATACATATTAAATTACATCTAACATCCTCCAATCACAAGCATAAGTCCATTTGAAACTAATAATCTTTTATTTTTAGTATAAAAAGCAATACCTTTTTAACTCCAGACAGCCTCTGAGCTTCGGCTATGGCTCCTTTCCTCTGGGCCTCAAACTCTGCATTGTCCTGTTTAGCAGCCTCTTGAAGGCTTTTGAATTGCTTGTCTATGCTTAAAGCTTCCAAGGGTTGTCCAAAGGGGATCCATGGGGGTGGGCCACCATCTAAGCCTATACCTCCTGATGGAGACCAATTCATGGATTATAAAACCTTTGCACATAATCTTCACTATTTTGGATACTACAAGTACAACATATGGAACAAGAAAATTATTAAACTAATCAATTTCCACTTGCATATAGCTATATGTGAGTGTTTGTTACTTAATCAATTAATTTTTTGATTTTCGGCTTCTGCACCTCATGAGATAGATATTTATTGATGACTAGTATAAGTATTATCAAGGCAGACCATACTCACCCCTAGTATGTTTAGCGAGGCTTCTATTCAACTCCCACTTCTCAATCATATGTGACACACTACCACCTAGCACAGATATAACAGATGGAGACAGCCACACCACCCCATGATAGACCTCCAACCCCTCATTTTTCAACAGCAACTTGGTTCCTGGAGGGGTGTTAATACTCAAGCTGGATATGGGACTTATCTCGAGGCCCGTGCACGTTGTCTTCCCGTCGTGTAACGTCAACTTCAACATCCGCGGCGCCGATGCCGACTCCTCATTGGCTTTAGGCGCCGACACATTCCGAATCTTCTGTATTTGGACGACTATTGGTTTTTCTAATTTAGCTGGGTCTCTCGTAAAGTCTTCCGGAAATGCTACATCGCCAATATCCCTCAAATCATACTGAAAAATGTAAAAAAAAATGCGTGCGAACTGTATTGGAAAAAAAACACGTTTTAATAGGCTATATCGACATATCGGTATACTTACATCTAGGGCTCTTTTACTGAGTTCAGATATATCTTGTATAGCTCCATTTTCGCTAATTGTGTCTATACCTTCCTGACTCAAGTGCCTGAAAGAATCGCACAATCTTTATTTGCAGTAGGCGTCGAATAAAAATCATGTTGAGACAACATACAGAATTGAAAAGTCTCACTTACCACCCTAATTCTTTGAGATTCTCGCCGAGAGACATGATTTCATTTGCGCCTAAACTAACATGACTTTACATTAAGAATGAAAATAATGAAATCTGCAGGCACAGAGGAACAGCAATCCACAATAGGCAGGCAGGCAATCTGACAGACTAGACAACCACAACAGACAATCATTAAATTTTATTAAGGCGGAGCACAGGAGACACAATTGTTACTCTTTGTTATAATTAAAAAATAACAAGATTACTTGTCCTTCAGCCCCATAAATTTCGGACTTTTTACATTTGTTCATATTTCTAGAGGCCATATTTAACGTAGTAGAACTAAATATTGATAATAATACTAGCTGAGCCCGCGACTTCGTCGCGATATTGTTCATTTTCTAAAATAAAAGTAGCCTAAGTTACTACTTTTTACATCAGCTATTTGCCAGTTAAAGTCCCGTCAAAATCGGTCCAATCGTTTTAGAGATTAGCCGGAACAAACGGACAGATAGACAGACAAAAATTATAAGAAAATTTTTTTTGGTATATGTACCGTGCATCCATATCCACATCACATCCACATCCATATGCATTTAGTAAAAAGCGTTTTTTTTTATATTACAAACATACACTCCAATTTTATTTATTTGTATAGATATCCTCACGCTTTCCACAAAGGGTCCCCGAAGGGGTAGGCACAGGTGTATAGGTAATATCCACACATCCACTTTCCCCCAGAGATATATTTAAGGTGCCAACGTGACAGAGGGCGAATCCATCACCGTTACTCAAGCACGCCTTTGAATTACTTCTCAGATGTATACAGGCTACCTCTTGATGTTTTCCTTCACCGTAAAGCTCGTGGTGTGACTAATCACTGTACTTAAGTTCTGAAAAACTCATTGGTACAGTCGGGATTCGAACTTGCGATCTTGGTGTCGCAGGCAACTACTCGAACCACTCGGCCGCCACGGCTCTTTTATTTATTTATATAGTGAAACTTCGTGCAAACATTTTGCTAAGACGAACTTAATGCCGAATGCATTCTCAACCAGTCAACCTTTGGGTGATGCAGAGATAGGCATGGCAGGCTATAAAATAAATATACAGTTTTATAATTAGGTTTAGAGAAATGGCGCCCTTCTTTTTACTTTTACCTACTGTGAGAGGCACTCTGCACAATGATCATATAAAAAGGCGATATTGAAGTCACTGACAACCGAGGTAGGTGTAGGTACACCAAAAAACAAAGTGAGCTTGGTATCTCGGGACAGGTTCCAATTTCCGTCATACGACCTGAGCAATATATAACGAATTTAATGCGTGCCTGTACTTAGCCGTGGAATATATCTGTTACTGTTAAGTAACGGAATACGAAAGACTTGTAACAAAGTCATGAACAAACAAAACGATAAAGATGACAGCTTGACAACAATGTCAATGCCCTGAAGTGATTAGTCAGATTATTTACCAGCGTCATCAAGTACAGTGATAAGATTTAAAATACCTTTGTGGCTTTGTACAAACGATTTGGCGAACTAGGCTCGTCGATTTTTTAATATTTGTAAGACTTTAGCAAGCGTAAAGCATAATGTCATCGGTAACTACTTCTTTTAATACACTTAGTATTCGGTGCATTTTCTGTCCAGAGCTCGGCGTAGACCGTAGACCATCTGTCACGCTTAGAGCTAGAAACCGATCTTTTAAGAGAAGTAAATGGCGATTACCCGGCTTATGGTTGATTCTTTTAGGGAGGCTCGAGGATCTTAATATGTTTATTAACTTGATGAATGTCTGTTAGTAAGTAATATTTGCTCTTCAATTTATTTATTACAAATATTTCAGACACACATATTCAACGTTGAGATGACATGTGAGGGTTGCTCTGGTGCCGTGGAGCGAGTACTAAACAGACTGAAAGGCCAAGGTGTGGACAGCATAACTATTAGTTTACCTGATCAACAAGTGTCTGTAACTTCAAGCCTTAGTGCTGACCAACTATTAGATGTTATAAAGAAAACTGGTAAAAAAACTACATATATTGGAAAACAGTAGGTACATATACCCACAAAATAGATAGTAAGGAAGAGGTACAAGTATGAATTATCTTCCATTTGAAGTCCCTATGGCTGCATGATGCTTCCTGAAAGAACTTAAAAATTGTATGCCTACAAATTGTCTTCATTATGTTAATGTACAAAATGAGCATATGTGAGAAGCAGTATTGTAACTATCATAGATTAAAAGTGGACATAATATTTAAACTGTCATATTTGTTCATTAAACCTAGCTTGTAATTCTTTTCCTTATTGTTAAGCATTATTATTGACTGACTTGCACCTCTTTGTAATATATTTCATGTTTATATTGGTTGTGGTTGTGTTTGTTAGGTGTCTTTTTATAAGGTAACCTAAAGAGGTATATACAATTTTGTTACATATACTTTTAAGAAAATATATTTTCTCCAAAATCTATTTCTATTTAATTATCTAACTGTAAAAAGAGTACTAGTTGGTATACAACAAAATAATAAAATTGGGTAATATTTTACTCGTTGCTGCCAACCACACCTTCAAGTGTATTGAGTCTCAGGTCTACAAGATCAACAGCCTGATGCAAAGCATTCAGATGATCAACAATAGCATTCACTGTGGGCAGCACATCTGCACAATCACATTCCTTTAATTCCACTGTATTGCATTTTAAAGTTCCATCCACATTTTTAGCTTTCTTTAATTGTGGCTCACAGCCTGGTCTGCCATTATCATTGAGGACTTTAAACCCACTGTTTATTGGGAAGCTCCTCTTCCTGCCTACCCACTCTATAGTTCCACTTGTGTAGCAAACATCATTGTCCCCTAACTTGATCATGCCAAACATTTCTTCTTCATGACGATACTCAGTGCCAATAGACTTGTTCATGATCAGAGGAATTGTGTATGTTGATGGACTTGGGGGAGGACGAGGGATATGACTTATATGACCCACACTGTAGGAGCACTCTCCTTCTTGATACATAGAAGTATTTGTCTCTGGTATGTTTCTTGTCATTGATTGTTTTGTAGATTTTGTCAACAATGTTCGTCCTGTGGTAGAAGTACTTTTACTGCTTTCAATAAAAGTGCTATTGGCAATGGGCTCTTGAAAACTTGTAACATGACCAGATGCGTTTGTAGAATCATGAACATCATCCAAGTGGACAAATGACGTCACAGGATACTTTGTGCTGTGATAGCACAGGTACCAAGACTTTGTACCCTGATTTATGGATGAGTAAGTTGTATTATTATATACTCATCTAGTTATGTAATTAGTGATATGCAGTATGCTTAAGCATGTGTGCATTGATGCAATTTTCTCTGAACTCAAGTTTTTTAAGGACTACTGAGTACTGGGTTGATACTGTACTGAATGAACAATCCTGAAGGGGAGAGTAATAATTTTAAAGCAATTTTTTATAGTTATGGAATGTATATTTGCTTTCAGCTGCATACAAAATCTATTATGTACATATATTATTATTTTAACATGTCAAGAATAAAGCAAGAACTTTAGATAATTTTAATAGACAATGCACTGAACCACATCAGAAAGTTTATAACTGTTGTGTGGCATCACAACCATATTTTAATTACTTATAAATTTACTTTAACACTAGTAGTGCCTGAGCCGCATCATCCCGAATATACTCGTTATCACGATATAGGTAGATAAAAGAGAAACACGCGTCAAACACAAACACTCCACGTCAATAAGATTATCCGCATATCTTCACATAATTAATTTGTAGATGTGAAGTGTCTGTTTACTGAACATTTATTACATACATTTTACGATTTGTGAAAGTTTCATCTACATCTTCGGTATATGGAAAGCGGTAATCTTTAATAACAATATACAGGGCATACTACATACAGTTATTGTCAAATCACAATAAAAAAATTGCCGGTACATCCCAATGCTGAGCATATGATCTGGATCCTTCACTTCGCTCTCGCAGCGAGATCGAAATCAGATTCAACATGACCTGAACTCGTAGACTTCCACACAAATATACAAATGGAAATGAAAATATTGATAGGACCAGCTGAGTCTACTCTTCAAAATATAATCTGGATATGAGACTATACATATACTCGTAGACCTCCAGGGGCTTACGGTACATGGTTAAGGAAAATTTTGATAAACAACAGTCTCTGCATATTTACTTCAACTCGTAAATCGTAATAAAGCCATTTCGTTATTTCCGTAGAGGAGAAAATATTCACTTCCATGACGACTTGTTCTCGCACGAATGTCTTCGCGATGTGTGGTTCAGGCAAAGTAAGACTAAACACATTTTATGTGCGCCACATCGTAATATTGTCCCCCTAAGCTTATTCGAATGGACTGTACACATATTCTTGACATGTTTTCATTCTCTATTCATATATACATACATATACGGTCAACATCTAAACTAACCGATAACTAAAACAAGTGCAAACTCTACATAGCGAACTTTTATACAACAAGCAATTGCCTGAAACAGAAATGGTCGGACATTTACAGGTGGTTTACTTCTACAATTTATAGTGACGATATGGTTTACGTTGACAATAAAAATACGTAAGCACTTACGTACAATTAATTCACATTTTTATGCAGTAGCCAGAACATCGTAATTCGTACCTCAGCAAAGATCAGTCAGATCAGTTGCTTTCTTGCAATCAGTCGGTCTATCAATTTTCTCCTGACTAATGCCTCAACGACTACCCTCAAGGGGGTGGGCAAATGTGTAATAATAGCCATATTCCACCGAAGATCATCTCTACTCACGGAATAGATAGAGTAAAGCACCAGTTTTCTCCAATCTCACATACCTCATTCGTTTTATCCACATACAAAATCTCTTTACACAAGCTGTTTTGGCCACTTTTGACTCAATAATGCAACAATACTACAGCCAAATTGAAAGAGTAAGTTTCGCTACATAGAGTTTACCTAGCTACACAACCACTACACCTATCTTTTTTGCACAACCTGCTGGTTCCTTTGCCTCGACAAGGACGAAGCCTTGGATGTCTGTGAGCTAGACTTGGGTACTGTCTGATTTAGAGCAACATTCTCCTTTGTTTCACTTGCTAACTCAGCGAAGTTTGTTTTCCATATGAATACCTGAAAAAATGCATACAGTTGAATAGTAACATAACACATGACACATACATAACACATATGTATGAATATGAATAAAGCTTCTATTTATCCTTCTGTTGGGTAATAACATATATCTAGGGTAAGGTCCAAGAAGCTCTTTTAGTTCTTCAATGTTTTTTCGTAGTTAGTACAATAAATCCTCATATCACAACAACAGGAATGCACAAGTGATATGTGATAAGCTAAACCAATTGTTCCATGTGGCTTGGGCATACTGGTCATCTGTAGGCTACATCCTCGTTTGTCTCCTACGAAATATAGTAATGGTTTAATATTTACCAATTTATCTTCTCCAGCTGAAGAAAATGTGTCACCACTGGGTGAGAAATTAACAGCATTAACAGCACCATTGTGTCCACTCAGAGTAAATATTGGATGCCCCTCTAAAAGGTCCAATATCTAAAAAAAATGTGTTATTATGAATACAAATGTTTTTGTCAAATTTGTAACATATAAATAGGGTATCAAAACATATAAATAGGCTGTCAAAACATATAAATAGGGTATCAAAACATATACCATGTATATGTCTCAGAAATTAGGACAGTTGTTAAAATATGTGATAGGGCACAAAGAAAGCTAATAAAAAAAACCTAATAAGCTGGCAATTTTTTTACCTTGTTTTCGCATAAATATCTACTGTAGGAATAAAGATATAAATGTCGAGTCTAACTACTTGAAATTAATCAAACACTTGGTGGCAATATCAAGAGTAATTGAAATCAGCAGGCATGTTTGAAGATATTGTTGTACCTATGTGTATGAAGTGAAAGAGATCTGTAAGACTAGAGAGAACTCATGGGAACTAGTGCTCAACTCTCTCGGCCTGCCGTGTGAGGTACTCGGTGTGATCGTATATGTGTGTGTGTGTGTAATTATATTAGTGGGATTATTGTAATAAATAGAATTTGTTTTGAATACCTTCATCTTCCCATCTTTACTGGCAGTCAAAATGTAGCTCCCACTTGGATGGAAAGATAGTTGTGTTACAGCATCACTGTGTATACTGAAAATATTAAATATTTCTAGCAATATGTAATACTAGCTGTGCCTGCGGTTTCACTGAAAACTGTACAGCTAGTACTGTAGGAGCGAGGAAATTAAAAGAAGCCAATGTGTTTTCTAATAACATTACCTATCTGTCAGTTGACATTTCAAAAATAACTGAAGCAAACAGAGGCAAACATTTTGTGAATCAATCAATCAAACATTTTCCATGAAATTTATAATAATTTAGAAAAACTGAATTACACACATAGACAGTGCACTTTTATTTTTATAGATATAAGTATAAGAGCTATGGTGGTGGTCCTTTCACAAGTTCGAATTCTGAGCGACCTTACCCATGAGTTTTTCTGAACTCAAGTAGTGTGTGAGAAGAAATTCAAAGGCATATGCAAAATATGTCTTTGGCGGAAAGTGGGTGTGTGGGTACTACCTATACACCTCTGCCTACCCCTTCGAGACACCTTGTGTGCAGCCTTGAGGATTATAAATATTATGATATAACAGCAACACAAAATACAATATTAACTTAAACTTACAATTGGAAATATGCTTACTACAACTTAAAAGTTTTCCACATACCTGTAGTACTGAACAAGGTGATGAGTCCTTACATCATACAGCTTGATATTGCCATGTGATGTACCCACAGCAATATAGCAACCTGAAGGGTGCCACGCCAGGTACATACCATGGCCTTTTTGGTCCTTATAAGTGTGAATACACTCCCCACTATCTGGGCTCCAAAGCTTTGTGGACTTGTCATCAGAACAGGATGCAATGACTGACCCATCATTAGACATGCGGGCACAGCGCACCCAGTTAGTGTGCCCAACAAATGATGCTAAGAACTTATGTTTATCAGTGGACCAAAGTTTTACTATTTTGTCATCCGATGCTGTTACTATCTGTTGAAAAATTTTAACAATAATCTAAAATTTGTTCAGCGAAATACAGATAATACATAAGTCAAACAAGTAGTGCATGTCTTGGTAAATTAGTCTTTCTTTATTGTGTATAGGTCACCATTATAATAGGAACTGCAAATGCTAATGATGGCATGAGGCTTTCCACCAAAGTAATCTAGTGCTTATCTGATTATAATGTTCTAAATTGTCTGCAGATATCAATCATCTTTATTATATATTTATTTATACCACCAAGGTGGCAAACAAGCAGTTACTGCCATGTATGGACACTTGCAACACCAAGAGTATCACTATCGCACTGGCAACTCTAAAACTATATTAGAGCTTTTAAAAGTAACAGTACCTTACTCCCATCTGAACTGAACTGTACTGATCTGACTGTCTGTGAGTGGGCCTTGAAAACACCAGTGCTACCAGTAACAGTAGGCACCCAAAGCCTGACAGTTTTATCTCTAGATGCTGATGCCATATACTTTCCATTAGGCGAAAACGTGACGTCCATGACAGCCTCGTCGTGACCCTGGAACCTATAACTGCGCATTGTGCCGCGGAGATCCCATAGCTTAAAATAAAAGTAGATTTAAGTGGGTTTAAATAAGGTTGGTGTAGAGAAAAGCAAGCAATTCGATTCTACTGTTAAAACTTCAAAGTTTCATCTACGGTTCTCAATATCTGAATATAAGTCTTCTGATTTCAAATACCGATTCATATCATTTCCATTATTGGTTGTTCAATTTGATCATGGAAAGTACTAGTAGTAACGTAGACTGAATATTAAAAGACAACTAGGAAATTATAGTAACATGAAGTTGTTAATACATACTAACACACTGTTATCTAAAGAGCCACTTGCTATTTGTTGCTCATTTGGACTATAGTAAAGAGCCGTAATTCCATTGCGATGCCCTTTTAGCTGTTTTTCTAAAGACGGTTCAAGAAATGAACATTTGTTCTCCATTTTTAAATAAGCCCCCAATAAAAGCTAACGCTTGACCTGACTGTGACCCGAATTCTAAACGACTCCAAATATTATTTGAATTTACAACAATTATCAAAGCACGAATATAAACAGTTTCAAATTCAAACATGAATTGACGTGCATGAAGAATTGAAGTTTATGGTAGTAGAGCAGTCGCGGTCTCTCTCTGGTCGGAATACCGCCTTGGGTGCTGTAATACTAATACTTATTTCCACACCGAGCAAACGGTTTTGTGAAAGGCGCGGGCACAGCTATTGTTACTATATTTATAACTATCATTGAACAAGTAAGATAGTAAGACTTGACTAGCCCTATATAATACTCTAAACTATGGACTTGACTGAACTCAAAAGCGCGAAAAAGCTAGGCAAAAATGTTACTCAATTAGATACTACTCTATGGTAGTTTCTTGTCACAGACTATGTATTAAAAAAAACCGACTAGGTATAAGTTATAAGTTGAAAACCTATAAAAAATGTATTAAACTGTCAAAATTTAAAAAAAGAAATTCGTCGGAAGCTCTACGTATCTCTGGCTGGATTGTAGATTCGATTCTGTTTCAATCGACACGAGGTATTTTATTTTGATGTTTTGAACCTATTTAATGTTTCCTATTACAGGGAAATTAAGTTGATTAAATCTACAATCCTTTAGTTAAATGTAGTAAAAGTTTGTACGTATGTTGTGTATTATTGTTGAATTGACATATAATATTGCATTGCATGCTTTACACCGGTTGAAGTCGTTTGTTATTTTATTTTAGTAGCAGAAATTCTTCCGCTAACTTATTATATTATTATTTCAGTGTTACTCAATTAATTAATATGAAGTGAATAATATTCTATGGGGATAATTTTGCTGCAGAAAATTGGTGAGTATAACTTGCATCATTGTTTCAAACAAATTACATGCATTGTAGTTACATACATTGTACTTACATTCCTGAATCAAACTCTTTTTAAAATTACAACTGACATTTACTTATTCCGTAGAACTGAAATTCAACAATAAAGTCCATTCAATACAAAATGCAAAGTTAACTATTGGTAAAAACTTGCAACAAGAAAGGTTTGTTTTTTAAAGCTACTAATGTCAGTATATAATCTAACTTACTAAGAAAAACTTGAGTCCTGATTGTACATATGCATAATAATGTCCAATGATTCATAACCATTTAAGACAAGAGACCTATGCACTTTTTATATCTCGCGAAGAACCGACAACCCCTGGGGTAAACATGTTCTTCAGTGGAGATCTCGACTAGGCAAACGTCTCCGACCAGGTGGTATGACGATTTGCAAAGGACTGCTGGCAGATGCTGGATGCGGCAAGCTGAAGACAGGGCGCTATGGTGCTCATTAGGGGAGGCCTACGTCCAGCAGTGGACTAGAGTGGGCTGATGATGATGATGATGATGATGATATGGTGTTAAGGACCATGCACTCTAAAGATATTGTTTTTTTCAGCAGTAGTTAGGTCAAGTGGCAATGAATGTTGGAGGTATGGGAGTGGAAGCTGTGGGAGAGGTGTCCCTCATAGCTGACGAACTAAGCCGTGCTGTGGAGCTCACACTCAATGCATCTGTATCCCACGAGGCTCGCAACCAGGCATACAATGCTTGTGAAAGGTAGGCTCATTTCTTAATTTATTCAATCTTATTACTTGCTTGAGATTGTAACTTCATCAGCCTTCCATTTCCATAAGGGTTCCAATTGGTGTAATTAGATTAGTTAATTTCAAGGTAAAAAAAATATTTTAGAGATTAGAGATTACATGCCGTGGTGGCCGAGTGGTTCGAGCAGTTGCCTGCGACGCAAAGGTCGTAAGTTCGAATCCCGACTGTACCAATGAGTTTTTCTGAACTTAAGTACAGTGATCACCACCACCAGAGCTTTACGGTGAAGGAAAACATCGAGAGGAAACCTGCATACGTCTGAGAAGAAATTTAAAAGGCGTATGTATAGTCGTGCTTGAGTAACGGCGATGGACTCGCCATCTGTCACGTTGGCACCTAATATACCTCTGGCGGAAAGTGGGTGTGTGGATATTACCTATACACCTCTGCCTACCCCTTAGGGGACCCTTGTGGTAAGGCGTGAGGATATAGATTACATAAGGTAAGAATAGGTCCAATACTGTGTGATATATTTGAAAGCTTGTGTTTGCTTTACAAGCAAATGATACTTATGATATCAGTTTAATACAGAATTTCTTTATGTTTTGAATGGTCTACTACTATTTTTACCAGCTTCGCCCATTAATGTTGTTTTTTATTTCCTTATCAGATTTTCCTCCACAGATCCCTATCTATTTTAGTGTACTCTAGGAATCATGTTGCATATTTTGTTCTGGTGGTCAGTGTTTCCTTAATAACTTGTGGTTTAATTGGCATTTTAGTTTCAAAGAGAATTCTCCGTGGTGTGCCCAAGCTGGCCTGCTACTGGCCAGTGGGGGTCAGTACTCGGCTGTGGTCAAACACTTTGGTCTACAGCTTATGGAACACACAGTTAAGTACAGATGGACACAGATCACTCAAGCCGAGAAGATATTCATAAAGGTATGTTCTATGTAAAGTTAATTTCTGCAATTCATATTTGGTTTTAATTAAGTACTTATGCACTGTCATCCCCTAGTCAAGTGCAAAGTTACATATTGGTATCCTGATCTACTAATTGGTTTACTGGACCTAGTTAAAGAACAGAAATTATTTATGCTATGTGTATTTTACATTAAAAATATACATAGAGCCGTGGTGGCCGAGTGGTTCGAGCAGTTGCCTGTGACGCAAAGGTCGCAAGTTCGAATCCCGCTTGTACCAATGAGTTTTTTCTGAACTTAAGTACAGTGATTAGTCACACCACGAGCTTTACGGTGAAGGAAAACACCGAGAGGAAACCTGCATACGTCTGAGAAGAAATTCAAAGGCGTATGTATAGTCGTGCTTGAGTAACGGCGATGAACTCGCCATCTGTCACGTTGGCACCTAATATACCTCTGGCGGAAAGTGGGTGTGTGGGTATTACATATACACCTCTGCCTACCCCTTCCGGGACCCTTGTGGAAGGCATGAAGATATATTATTATATAAATATACATAAAAATGTTATAATTTTTGTAATTGGTTTTGCCATTGTAGTTTTTTCAAATGAATTCTTTAAGCATTCAGTATATGGTGTTGGTGATGTCTAAGAACAAATTCAAATATACCATCAGCCTACAAATAGTCAAATGTATGTCAGCAGATTGTTAATACACAGAGTTCATTCACAATGTTGTCAATTTGTATGAAGTTTATGCTTGCATACTTTTCTTTAGACTAGTACCTATGGACATTTATGTGGGTCACATTAAACCATTAACTACTAAATGTCTGTATTGATACAGGCGGACACATACCAATAAATTAAACAAAGCACCAGATACCAGAGTGTTTAATGTTGTTTGTATATTGTTAATTTTAGTGTACAAATTTGTTTTTGGTTAAACCAGATTATATTAATGTGTTTACGAAGAGGTATGTAATGATGGAAAAACCACATTGATCTAAATATAACAGTTACACAACTTTTTAAGCATTTAAGACATTCTTCTTTTACATGTAGAAGGTCCCTTTTCGAACGAAATTCAGAAATAGTTATCAATTGGTTAAGACAGACCATTTGTTGAACATACAATCATAACTTTGTTGTGGACTACTTAAATAATGCCTTATCTTTGTCTATAATATTTTTTTATACCTTTCTTACATACCTATTCAGAGTATGTAACTAACGCGTAACATAATAAAGTATTATTTCACACATAAGACTTGACCTACAATCGGTTCCGTGCAAGTATACAACTTTTCCTTTCATTTCTGAAATAGAGTCACAGTGTTAAACGTTACTTCTCGGAAAATCCATTTCAGAAGGCATACATATCATCACGCCATTTCAGAAGGCTTTCGATTCAAATTCCATTGTGTGTAGAATAACATTTTTGGTAAAAACCTGTATGTTAAGTTAGGAAAATTAATCTAGGTAGAGATGTGTAGATGGTACCCATGCATACCCATGGGTACCATCTACAATACCATAAACAATTTTCACAGAAGATATATTTTAGGTGTCAACGTGATATATGGCGAGTCCATCGCTATTCGACGACTTTGAATTTCTTCTTAGACATATGCAGGTTTCCGTTCGATGTTTTCTTTCACTGCAAAGCTACTTCTAATCACACTGTACTTAAGTTCAGAAAAACTCTGGTATAGTCGGGATTCGAACTTGCAAACTTTGTGTTGCAGGCATCTACTGGAACCACGGCTCCTTATCAGATTAATATAATTTTAAAGTAACGCTTATTGCAATCCACTCAAAGCGCTAGTATTAGAAAAAAGGCAAAAATGTATGTAAAACCACTTTATGTAAAGTTTGTTTGTCATTGTCAGGAAAACGCAATGAAACTGTTATACATGGGTGGTTGGGAAACTGGTCACCTGAATGACGCGCTGGCTCGAGTAATTGTCGAGATGATCAAGCGAGAGTGGCCGCAGCAGTGGCCGACGCTACTTTCCGAACTCAGTGACGCGTGTGTACGAGGCCACCTACACACCCAAATAGTTCTTCATGTATTCCTTCGACTGGTTGAAGATGTCGCCACTTTGCAGGTATATTGTTGTTGCATGCTAATATATGGGTTCAGTAACTGCCTGTTCATTTGATAACAATTTCTGTTAGTGTTTAGGTGAATGCGAGGAATCTGCCAAGTCCAGTCCAGTCCAAAACACATTTTTAGTGAATTAAGTTTATATTCGCCATTACTTAATAATTTTGCATAATTTAATTTTTTTAAATAAAATTTATAAATTTTTTAAATTTAATAATATACTTAATAAACCTCTGGCGGAAATTGGGTGTGTGGGTATTACCTATACACCTCTCCCTACCCCTTCGGGGTATTATATTATTATAATAATAATTAAATAGAATGATAACGTATAAATTGACCTAGTTTCAGACTTAGCAAAGCTTGCCATATGGGAACTAGATAATATTACCGCTAAAAATATTCGTGCTCATCACATCAATCACAATATAACCCGCGATATTGAGCTTCTCGGTCGAGAGTTCTAATTACTAAGTCAGACGGCCCTCAATGCCAATGCTCAATGTCCAATGACAGAAGTGCATGAGAATTAGTTGACAACATTACTTCCGGGCGATAATTGACGGCCAATCCTTTCTAGGATAATAAAAACTATTAATTTTTTATTTTATTTATTTATTTATTGTTAATTATAACGATTTTGCCAATTACAATAATTAACAAAAATATAAGATAACTTAACATGAATTTCTAAATACAAATAGAATAAAAAGTCTAGTCTACAGAGCTCTTTTCTCTGCCTACCCAGTAAGGGTTTCGGCATGATCACATGTATCTGTGTATGTACAAAACCCAATCAAATTGTAACTTAAATGGCACATACAATGTTGATCAGTGAGATAAGAGTATTTACTTGCCCCATTTAGTTTTAAACAAGGTGATAATAATTGCAGTTGCTATCACGACGATGTTTACTGTTTGGAATTCCAACCAGATGTGAAAATTTACCACTCACGACCCACAGGCTACACAGTATATCCACCTTGGTGACGGCCGTATGATTTGCTTACCGTTTTATTATTTAACTGGATAATGGGATGCTTGCTATGATAGAATTGTTCTAGACTATGGTCATATATGTGTATGGTTACATATTATAACAAACCAACCCCTCCGCTGCGTCACTAGTTCATATATGTAAGAACTAACAGTGCCCGCGACTTCGTCCGCGTGGAATTTTACTAAAAAGTTATTGTTCAATTTCTTACGATTAAAGTAGCCTAAATTACTCCTTAATAAATCTGCCAGTGAAAGGGCCGTCAAAATCGGTCCAGCCGTTTCAGAGATTAGCCGGAACAGACAGACAGACAAAAAATAAAAAATGTGGTTTTGCTATATGTACCGTGTATACAACCAAATGCATTTAGTAAAAAGCGGTTATTTTAATATTACAAACAGACTCCAATTTTATTTATTTGTATAGAGTATAGACGATTGTGTTGTGTGTCCTTATAGACTCTGGAGCAGCACCAAAGGCGCAAGGACATATACCAGGCTCTCACGAGCAACATGTCCGAGATATTTGCGTTCTTTATGCGCCTCATAGAGCTGCACGTCCAAGAGTTTAGAGAGAAAACCGCGGCAGGTGACTACAACCTGGCCGCTAGCAACGGACGAGTTGTTCAGGTAATGTGTATACGTATGTACATACATACGATGGAATTTTATTTATTCGCTTAATCCTTACGGCATGTAAGTAATTTCAGCCAGCCAGACTAACTAAATGTTTTCCTAAGTAGATCAACTACCTTTTCTAAAACTTAAAGTTTGAAGGTCTAATTAGACCCTATCAGACTAAAACTTTGGTAGCAAAAAAATTGTCTAGCTTTGGAGTTCCCTACCAGTGAGACTGTAAGTATATTATAAGGAGACATCAATATTTTTATCATAGTATTTGTAATGCGTAAATTTTTAGGGGTTTTTACAATAACTCAATCAACAAAGCTCACATTAATTGTTATTGTCATTCTCAGGTGGTGTTACTAACTCTGACCGGTTTCGTGGAGTGGGTGTCGACGAATCACGTGGTGATGAACAACGGGCGACTGCTGCAGATCCTGTGCATCCTGCTGGAAGACGACGTGTTCCAGCTGCCCGCTGCCGAGTGCCTTTTGCAGATTGTCAATAGGAAAGGCTCGGTCAGTACTCATAGGATGTGAAAAGATTCCTGCAGGGTCGACACGCGATCTATATCTCTGGAGTTGCAAACGTCTACAGGCGGCGGTACCCGCATACCGTCAGGCGACCGCGTGCTTAATTTCCACTTTAGAGACAAAGAAGAAACGAAACTTAAGAAAAAAAAATTTATATATTATTCATACATATAGAGCCTTTGGGTTATGGTTTGATTTGTCGGGTTTAAATCTCTGACCGAGTGAGTCTAGTAGTTACCAGCAACAATATTATTATCAATAGACGAGCACACGGCCCATCTTTTTATGATATATGATTTTTCTGCTACCTTCTGGTTCTCATCTATGTTTATACTCACAGGGTGCAGTGCTTATCAATTTTAGAATTTACGAAGGAGACACGTAAATACATAGTCTATCGCTCTCTCTCTCTCCCTCTCACTCTCTCTCTCTCTCTCTCTCATATAACCCTCGTTCGACTATTTTGAATGTTAATATGTAAACGTGTGTTTCAACAATACATACATTTTAGTGCCGTATTAGAAGGATGTGTGTATATAGTTTGCATGTCGTTGCAGACTAAGGAGAGAAAGCCCCTCATGATATTATACAGCGAAGATGCAGTCGCTTGCATCCACCGCGCCGCGCTCGCCAGCATCAACGTCATTGATGACCAACATTATTTGTTCCTCAAGAAACTTTCACAGGTAAACCTTTTTTTAATCGCACTTTCGGACAATACACCCTTGTTATACGAAGGCGTACCATGTTCCTGACATAGGAATCTTTCTTTGCGGTGAAGGCGATATATGAGTCATATCTTGGTTGAGTTGAACTCGTGTGGAGAGGGTCTCTGCGGTGTATTTAGATACTATAGACTTCCAATAAGTTTGTATACTTCTAACATGCATAGTTCCTGATATAATTTCTACCATTAATGTAGAATTGTAATGTTTCAAATTGTAGATGTAAATACATAATAATAATAATAATAAATACCTGGGACAATTCCACACAAATTGACCTAGTCCCAAAGAAAGCAAAGCTTGTGTTATGGTAACTAGACAACGATATAATTACTTATATAGATAGATATATACATAAATACATAGGGCATCCAAGACTAAGGTACAAATACTCACGTTCATCACACAAATATCTGCCCTCAGCGGGATTCGAACGACCTCAAGTTTCGCAGTCAGGAGCTCTAACCACTAGACCAGACGGCTGTCAAAGATGTATTTAAAACTTTCTTCTCTTAAAAAGTTACATATATACATACAGCACATACAAATCTATATAAATAAAGAAGTCGGGTTTTACACCATTTATAACTCGAGAACGGGTGGACCGATTCTGATGTTTTTCAATTTGTCGGATTTCTTTTGACTGTTCTGTTGACGTCTTTTTTATACCACATGGGTGACAAACAAGCATGCGGTCCGCCTGATGGTAAGCGGTTACCGCCGCCTATGGACGCTTGCAACACCAGGGGTATCACTCGCGCGCTGCCGACTCTGCAGGAATCTTTTCCCACTCTTCTTGAAGAACTCCATGCTGTACTCTTCAGGGAAAACCTCAACGGGGAACTCATTCCACAGCCTGAGCGTTCGCGGAAGGAAACTCCTTTGGAACCGCGCAGTGCGAGACCTTTGTGGCTCCAAGGTATGGGGATGAATTCCCCGTCGATGGCGAGAGGTGCGGTGGTCTAATCCCGGACTAGCAGAATATTAAGATATAGGAATCATTAACGTAGAAAAATTATCACAACATTCATTGACTTTGTCGGTACGAAGTATATTCCTCTACTATTACAAAAAGGTCCGATACTTTAGTATCGGACCTTTTTGTAATAGTAGAGGAGTATAAATGATTGTATTGACGGACACGCGCTATGTGTGGGCAGGTGTTGGCAGGTCTGGGCCACCAGCTGACGACGCTGTGGAGCAACGCGAGCAACGTGGACGCGTGGATGCCGGTGCTGCTGGAGAGCCTGCTCGTGCTGACGGCGCACCCGTCGCTGACGCTCGCGCACACCGTCAACGCGATGTGGCTGGCGTTCCTCAAGCACGAGCAGATATCCAAGCTGCCGCACGTGCTCGCGCTGGTGCCCAGGTGGCTGCAAGTGGCCGCGCCTAAAGTGCTCAAAGTAAGCCCTCTACGTGTCAAAGGTTGTTTGTGTTGCGCCTTCTTTACCGTTCCCTTTGGGTAGTCTTGTAGGAAAGCATGAATATATATGTATCAGGAACTTTACATACTTTTAGTCCACATTAAAAAAAGTCACATAATGAGTGCTACATATTCTGCACATAAATATAGAAACATAATACATAAACATATCATAACGCCTGAGTCTCTAACGGGGGGAGAGTAGAGCGCCGGGTTCTCTAACTTACATACCTCTTTCGTTTCGTCCACACTCAGAAAGTTAATATTGGTAAATTGGAAAAAAAATATTCAAAGGCTGTGAGCATATGTACTCTACTTAATCTGCTTGCTACGTCATGAACTAGGTGTGGTGATGTGTATGTACGTATGTATAATTATTTACAAATTCTGTCCATATGATGCAGGTGTCATATCCCCAATCCCGCGTGTCCGGCGTTAATGACGCCGTTGCCTACGCTTGTATGGACTACGACAGCGAATATGAGTTTAACATATTCTTCAGCAGGTGTCGAACTGAAATACTAGAAAGCTTTAGGTAAGACATTAAAATTTTGTACATGTTGTTCAATGGAACATACATTGTTAAACTAAATACATATTTTACAAACATTTAATTTCATCATTACGGGTGTGTATTGCCTTATCAAACTTTTATTTATAAACTAGCTGTGCCCGCGTCTTCGTCCGCGTGGAAAAGTGACTTTGGGCAGCATTTTTTGGATACACATTTTGATTTACTTTGTAAATGTTACGAAAAGCTTACCACATTATATTATTGAAAAACCACATCTAAATCGGATAAGCCGTTTCTGAGATTAGCGTGTACAAACGCACAGACAAACAGATAAACAGACAAAAATTCTAACAATCAGTGGTTTGGATGCTATTTGCGTAAGGTCCCCATCACATTTTTTCTCATATATCTTCCACGTACAGACAGCGATCCGTTAAATTTTATTATATATAAATTGCCCGTAACACGATAGCAGCGCCATCTATCGGGTCCAATTGTAAATCTAAACCATTCTCGAATCCACCTTAAGACACACAGAAAGGGATAGCTTCGCCCGGGTGAAAAAGTTAAATTCCTGAAACTCGATCGCAGCGCCACCTATCGGGTCCAATTTAATATAGCCTATGTTCACCGGAAATAGTGTAGCTTCCCAACAGTGAAAGAATTTTTCAAATCGGTCCAGTAGTTTTTGAGCCTATTCATTACAAACAAACAAAGTTTTCCTCTTTATAATATCAGTGTAGATATAGATCACAAACCCCCGGTTTCACGTACTCCAAACCTTCATCCTTTATTGTACTATCAATGTAATTTAGCTAAGGTCTGTATACTTCGGTAGTTTCTTCCAGACACACTCGCACTCGCAGTGTATATCGCAAGTGTACTATAAACGGTTCTTTATGGGTAATAATGATTGAACTTGACGTCAGGTACTGCATGGTAGCGGCGCCGCTGGTGACGTGGGCATACGTGGAGGATTGGACGCGGTCTGCGCTGGACAAGGTCGCCTCCTGCCCACCGCACCTCGACCAATACCACCCCTTGCACGTCGAGTGGGAAGCGCTCTCTCTGGTAAATGCAATACGCACAACGCGGTCTGCCAACAAGATTAGGCTCGAAGGACCATGAAGATAACGTGATATTGTGGAATGTTTAGGAATTAATGTGCGTTAGTTGTGATGGTGTTTTTTTCGTCTTTCACGCAAGAAGTACCTAACGGATTTGGATGAAATTTGCATAGAGGTGGATTATCAGCTGGATTAACAAATAAGATATGGTTTTAACACAAAAATATACCTATTAGAAAAAAAACCGTTTATGGTTTCGTGCACAGCACAACTAGTATAGGTATGTATATATAATACACACACATCACGCCGAGTCCTTTGTGTCATTTAGCTGATGAGTAGGCGGTGTATGTACTTTCTAGGTATATTTACATACATACATACTTATCATCACGCCAAGTCCCTAACGTGGTAGGCAGAGAGTATAGAGCGCCAGTTCTCTCAAGTCTTACATAACTCTTTCGCTTCGTCCACATTCATCAGTTTCTTCATACATGCTCGTCGGTTTCGAGTACTCTTAACGTTCCCGTCCTTCAGAGTCCGATCTATTTGATCCAGGTAGTTGGAACGTAGCCTTCCTCTGCCTCTTCTTGCACACACTTTTGCTTTGTATATCTGTTTCGTCAATCTTTCTTCACTCATCCTTTCTATGTGTCCAAACCAACGTAACATGCCTTTCTTCTTCTTTACAATCACGCCCTCATTCACGCCAGTTGATTTGCAAATCTCGTCATTGCGGATTCGATCTAAGATCGTATAGGTATAGTATATGTATATTTATTGTGAAGATATGCGATGTATGTATGTTTTTTTTTTGGGTTTTACGCTTTTGTTCCTCTGACATGATGATCAGAGACTTTGTTTTGCAATATTTTATTATTTATCTTTTCTTCTTTTGTCGTTAGTGAGTACTTGTTTTATTTTGTTTTCTACATTTCTCTTGTCTGTTTTCTGTTGCTGATATTTTCTTATTTTCTTCTGTTTTTATCTTTTGTGTATTTTGGTTCTTCTTTATTTGTTTACTT
>JACCPG010007107.1:0-26602 GCA_016069955.1 Drepana arcuata
TTATATGTGTATACTTTGTCTGACTGAATCGCAGATAGAGATAGAAAGGGAAAACACAACGCTCTGATCTTTTTCACTCTGCAACTACTCACCAACTGAATTTTGGTCACGTGCTTTTTCCACCATATGTATCCAGCGTAGTCGGGGCCCAGCGACGCGATTCCATAATATGTGTACATTACCACGTGTACAAAGCTGTTTAACATGCCGACCACTGCAAAATGGTCAGTGGGATGGTACATATAGTGCAGCCACACCCAGGTCACCATTGCAGCGTGGTGATACAAATGGAGAAATGTCACTTGGTTGTCCTTTTTGCGAAGCACGAAGAACACTGTGTCCAAAAGGTCAATGTGTTTTGCTAGGAAGTACGGAAACATGGTGCGGATTACCTGAAATTTGAATTCAATTCCTATTATTGACCTGACCTGGCTTCTCACGGGTACATATATTTATACCTTTTCTTTATATCTCAACGGGACAAAGTATTGTTCTATGAAAGCTCGCAGACTTCACTATTTCCGATGTTTTTAATCATTATCATCATATTTTAACAGTATACCTCTGGCGGAAAGTGGTTTGTGGGTATTACCTATACACCTACCTACCTACCTGCCTACCCCTTCGGGGACCCTTAAGGGCGTATTAAAGGCGTGATAATATATATATTTCAACAGATCTACACCAATACCTACCTAATTACGTCTACTTTATGTCTTAGTAATATTCGAAATGCGACCCCTGCTCTATAATTTGTTAGCTGTGATATATCTGTTGCTAATGTCTTGAGTGTAGGCACCGCCGGTTTATCTTTTAAAGGACTTTGTATGTTTTTTTTTACACCTATACACCTCTGCCTACCCCTTCGGGGACCCTTGTGGGAAGGCGTGAGGTATTATTATTATTTATAATATAATACATCCTCACGCTTTCCCACAAGGGTCCCCGAAGGGGTAGGCAGAGGTGTATAGGTAATACCCACACACCCACTTTCCGCCAGAGGTATATTAGGTGCCAACGTGACAGATGGCGAGTCCATCACCGTTACTCAAGCACGACTATACATACGCCTTTTGAATTTCTTCTCAGACGTATGCAGGTTTCCTCTCAATGTTTTTCTTCACCGTAAAGCTCATGATGTGACAAATCACTGTACTTAAGTTCAGAAAACTCATTGGTACAGTCGGGATTCGAACTTGCGACCTTTGCGTCGCAGGCAACTGCTCGAACCACTCGGCCACCACGGCTATTATTATTATACAATGTATTATTTATTTATTTATGGTTTAAATTTGCTGCAAATTTAATGCGGGTGAGACCGAGAGGCGCTATTTCAATATAACATGAAATCGATGTTGGTTCCGACACTCATGTACAGAAGTGAAAGTTGGGTATGGCAGAAGAAGCATGAAAGCCGAATAAATGCAGTTGAGATGAGAGCGTTAAGAAGTATGATAGGAGTTAAGCTGAGTGACAGGATAAGAAATAGTGAGATAAGGAAACGTTGTGGTCTGAAAGAAGATGTAGTGACAAAATTGAGAAAGGTATGCTGAGATGGTTTGGCCATGTCGAGAGAATGAATGAAGAACGATTGACGAAAAAAGTGTATAAGGCGAGTGTGAATGAAAGTGTTGGAAGGGGTAGACCTAGGCGGACGTTTCTAGACCAAATTAGGGACGTCTTGAAAAAAGGTCAGGTCAAGAGTACCCTAAACCGAAGAGCATGTATGAAGAGAATAATTAAAGTGGACGAAGCGAAAGAAGTATGTAAGGATCGTAGCAAGTGGAAAGAAGTGGTCTCTGCCTACCCCTACGGGAAAGAGGCGTGGTTATATGTATGTATGTATGTATGTATGAAATCGATATTGCTATCTGTTTGTTGGTACCCCTACGATTCTTACGTCACGATCATAAATGGATATTGGTATTTATGACATTTGTAAATTCACAAAAAAGATTTTAATTGTTACTCAGTGTACCTACGCTCGTCCATTCCTGTAGCTACATCTTTGAGGCTCACAATTGGTGGTGATACTGAGAAGCTTAATTTATGTAACTACATAACAAGCATGCATAAATGCCAACCATGCAACATAAATCCTCATTAGCCTTACCGTTTGCATGTCTTCGCCTTTAGGGCATCGTGTTGTGATCACTCCATATTTTAAAATATATTTTGTGTGCTGAAAATAAAAGTCATTATTACAACACCTATTATGGCCACAGATATCATCCGGACCCCGAGTCCCCCACGAGGCAGAGAGCGTAAAGCGCCAACTCTTTCTGTACTTACAAACTTCTTTCACTTCATCCACTTTTTTATACAACAAGAGTAGCAAACAAGCACACGGCCCACCCGATGGAAAACGGTTACCGCAGCCTATTTATCACTTGCGCGTTGCCACTCAGTGTTCGGAGAGTTATACATTGATTATACATGCTTATTCTACAAATATTTGTAGAATTACTTAATCATAATAAATAATATTAATAATTAATAATAATAAAAATAGAATTACTTGGTTTTATATATTCTAACAAGCTGGAAATGCATACCACCCCACAATAATAAAAAGAAATGTGAGCCGTCACGGGACGCCTGGCAGATGTGAAACATCGACATTATTTTGTAAAAGTAATATGCAGAAAAGAACAGATTGTGATAGGAACTAAATATGTCATAATGATAAAAAAAAATATTACGTTTTTTTTTCTAGATAACGATGACTATTTATTGAATAAACATTTATTTTCATTAAATACAAAAAAATTACGAATTTATTTCAAATCGTAACTACTTAATTCGTAACGTCGTCGACTTCGGTAATAGTTATATTCGATGTTTCCTCTGAGGACGGTATTACTGTGACAATTGGTCGGTGGTAACTGAAGTATGGCGACGCGTCGCCACGGCATGCGTCGCCACGCCAGAAATCGTTTTTACGTTAGATGTTTCACATCAATAAAATAATACCGCATTCGTTTGGATATATAAAGGAAAAATTAAGAAATTTTAACGAATCAGGTATTCAATACAAAGGGTCTGGAAAAAGATTAAGAGAAGAAGACACAAGTATCTAGATTAAATAAATCAAACACTCAAGGATTGAAACGTCATCAGTATGACTTGTATTTTTGAATGAAACTTGAAATGTATTTTTTATCAGTTGAAGCGAGTAGCGAGATACGTTTGTAAGTCTAGAGAGGACTAGTGCTGAACACTCCTTGATTAACTAGATGCTATGATAATGTGTGTAGGTATATTTCATAGATACCAATTTCGCGTTGCAACTGCTATTTTGAACGAACGATACCGTTATTCCGTACATCACCTCTAACGTTCGTTTAGCTCCATCAAGGTGTGACCATGTGTATTGAGTCTGAGATATCGAGGGGCCCACTTACAACAGGACAAGACGATATATTAAGCGATTGATGCTTAACTAATTAAATGCGATGAGTCAATTAATCAAATCCGATTCTCTAATTTATAGAACGTAATTTCCTACTTATACCGACAACAACCGTTAGTCCGTTTGCGCTTATTGGAAATACAATTAATAATGTTACACTTATGTATTTTAACCGACTTAATAAATATAATAATAATAATATAAATAATATGACTTCTAATGATATTCGCAATAAAGTATTATAAACAGAGTAGAGATCCCCAAGGATTGCGAAATATTCTTTTTTGTACCAATTGGATGGCAAACAAGCATGCGGCCCGCCTGATGGTAAGCGGTTACCGTCGCCTATGAATGCTTGCAACACCAGAGGTATCACTCGCGCGATACCGACATTAACTGCTCACTTATAAACGATCACTAATAATAATTTCGCAATCCTTGGGGATCTCTACTCTGTTTATAATACTTTATTGCGAATATAATTGCTTTCTTGTACCTATTCGAGCAATGGCCGTCCTGTTAGGAAGGGTCTTCATCTATATATATATAGGAGATCCCATTTTTGAACTGACTCATCACGAAATCTCAGGAACTGTAAGGCCGATTGACTTGAAATTCCATAGGAGTATTCCTTACGCGGTTAGAGGTCAGCTAAGAACGGATTTTGAAAAACTCCACCCGCAATGTGGAGTGCGGGGAGATCCCACTTGTGAACTTACTCATTAGGATATCTCGGGAACTATAAGGCCGATCGACTTGAAATCTGGTAGGAGTATTCCTTACACAGTGTAGAGGTCAGCTTAGAACGGAGTTTATGAGACTCCACCTGCAAGGTGGAACGCGGGGAGATTCCATTTGTGAACTCACTTATCACGAAATCTCAGGAATTAAGGCCGATTGACTTGAAATTTGGTAGGAGTGTTCCTTATACGGTGTAGAGGTCAGCTAAGAACGGATTTTGTGAAACTCCACCCGCAAGGTGGAGTGCAGGGAGATCCCATTTGTGAGCTTACTCATTAGGATATATCAGGAACTTTAAGGTCGATTGACTTGAAATTTGGTAGGAGTATTCCTTACACGATGTAGAGGTCAGCTAAAAACGCTCAAAATATCAAACAATAATAATGACAATCGGAAACCAAGACTATTCCAAATTCGCCTCTTTTTCTCTTATTTAATAAATAACGAAATATTCAAAGATTTGTAATGTGATGATAGACACATATTTTTGTGCGCTTAAATAGCAAACGCTGGGATACGGGGCTGGGTTACGAGATAGATCATATGAATGTACTACGGAGTAGTATATCTTCAAATAATCGATATAAAAGTCCGCGATGGTATTAAATTAATCTTTAACATTTTTATTAGTATGAATATTGCAATATTTAGTTTTTCACATTTACAAGTTAGCGGGTGGATCGATTGCAGAAACTATCGTCTATACATTTTTACCATACAAGTCCATCATTACGCCGAGACAGACGTTTTGGTAAAGATTCTAGAGCGTTATTTGGCCAGAGCCGAAAGAGATATCCAAGCCTAGATAGAGGCGCTCTTTCGGCCCATCATCTATTCAACTTTTCATACATGGTCGCCGGTTTTAAGGTTTCATTTATGCGCTTGGAACTTAGCCTCTGTTAGTTCTTTAAGGTAGATTCGCTTCGTACCGTATCTGTTTGGTCACTATCATAATTTATTTGTCCTTGACCAAATTAACATAACGTGCTTTTCTTAATTTTCACAATCACACCGGTTGCTTTACTTTTATCATTACGGATTTGATATAAAATTATACAAACTAAATGATATCGAGAACATAAAGAGTTTCATATGTATCTTTAACTTTCCACGTTCCAACTACCTAGATCAAATCGATCGGACGGGATCTTTAAACCGACGAGCATGTATGAAGAGACTGACGAATGTGGACGAAGCGAAAGAGGTATGTTAGTCTAGAGAGAATTGGCGCTCTATACTCTCTGCCTACCCCGTTAGGGACTCGGCGTGATGATATGTATATGTATGTATATATCTTACACCCAAGATCCACTATCCAAACAATTCAGCCTTCCCTGTAAAATAAATACTTACTGAAAATACCAAATACACGGAGTAGATAACTTGAACGGCATTGTATATAGCAAGAGTGTTCTTTAAATTGTATGGAGGTCTGTTCTTCATAAAAGCAGGTAATATTTTTGTGACCACAGCAAGATAAGTGACAACCAGAATGGAGGCACCTGTAAGTGTTTCGTGCAACGACCATGTCCCAAGTGGATCTGGAAATATTAAATAGTAATATTAAGTACTTTATAGAAGCCGGGGTGGCCGAGTGGTTCGAGCAGTTGCCTGCGACACAAAGATCGCAAGTTCGAATCCCAACTGCACCAATTACTTTTTCTGAACGTAAGTAACTACAATGATTAGTCACACAACGAGCTTTACGGTGAAGGAAAACATCAAGAGGAACCTGCATACATCTGAGAAGAAATTCAAAGGCGTACGTATAGTCGTGCTTGGGTAACGGCGATGGACTCGCCATCTGTCACGTTGGCACCTAAAATATACCTCTGGCGGAAAGTGGGTGTATGGGTACTACCTATACACCTCTGCCTACCTCTTCGGGGACCCTTATGGGAAGGTGTGAGGATATTGTTTTAATTTATGATGATTGATTCGTGACGGCCCATAGGTTACTCTTCCCGAAGAGGTAGGCAGAAGTGTAAGTATAACCCACACACCCTCTTTCCGCCAGAGATATATTTTAGGTGCCTACGTGATAGATGGCGAGTCCAACGCCGTTATAGCACGACGCAACGTATGCAGGTTTTCGCTCGATGTTGTCCTTCACCTTAAAGGTCGGGATTAGAACTTGCAATCTTTGGAGAGAATATTTAATTGCAGAAAATATTTAACAATTAAATAAAATATATGACCCGAGTGAAATTACGGGGCGCAGCGAGTCATAAATATTATATAATTACTTACTGTTTCCATTATGCATTTCTATAACGTCCATCATTGGACCTTTATCCAAAGGACCATAAAAAACTATAATATTTTATTTTTCAAAAAACACCCATTTCAGTCTACTTTACGTCTATTTATAACGAAAATCACGCGGATTATGTTACAGTATGTAGCGATGATATGTTATCAACAAAATTCAATTACCTCCCTACCAGTATATAGTATACCAAACAATTACTATTGTATTCAAATACGCTAGTCTCATTTCAGGACTGTTGAAAGTAACGGTCCATCGAATAATTGACTTTCAAATGAAAGTACTTCCGGTCGAACGTTACCTACCCCGTGGAAGACTCGGCGTGATGATTAGTATGTATGTATACACAGAAATCTAAATTCAAGATGAACATAGAAAAGCGCTAGTTCTCCCTTGACTTACAGTCAGCGTTATCCTCACGCCTTCCCACAAGGGTCCCCGAAGGGGTAGGCAGAGGTGTATAGGTAATACCCACACACCCACTTTCCGCCAGAGGTATATTAGGTGCCAACGTGACAAATGGCGAGTCCATCGCCGTTACTCAAGCACGACTATACGTACGCCTTTGCCCCTGTCTGCTTTAGGTTTACTATGATCATGAAAAACTATTGCTCGATCATATTACTAGGCGCATTATTAATCCTATTAATATTATAAGTGCGAAAGTTCGTCAGTATGTTTGTTACTCAATCACGCCAGAACGGCTGAACGTAATTAAAAAATATATATATATATATATATTTGCAAAAACATGGTATGAACAGGCGTTACAATTTCAAATAGGTATACAGTACAAACATGTTTTGCTGGATATATTTCAGCGTGCAAATATAGTTTTTCTTTTCTCTATCTTCTAAGAATTCTTGTACACTATAATAATTTTTGTTCTTCAGCCACTTATACAATTTAGTTTGTTTATGTGGATGTAATTTAGCACAGAGGTAGACTATTAGCTGGATTGACCCAAAGGATAATTATGTTATAGTAGAAAATCTACCAATAAAATCAAATGATCCGCAGGTGAAACCGCGGGTCACACCTAGTCGAAGACAGTACTTAAGTTTATATAAACTCATTGGTACAGTCGGAGTTTTAACTTGCATTTTAAGCAGCATTAGCCCCTTTCTCTGTGTAAGCTCAGGAAGTCTTAACACCCGCAGTGGCACAATACTATTCAAGATCAGTGCAGTTCAGCTGCAATCTTCTGTAATGTAATGCCTTAGTAATTACTCACTCATAAGCTCCAATCTCTAAAATCAAAAAAATCTAAATATAATATTTTTATTTCACATAGGCCCAGGTGGGCACTTATAAAACGTCGAAAAAGAGCACGGTTTGGGTTGGTCGCTTCCATGGAGAAGAACCGGCAAGAAACTCTATGGTAACTCTTTTCAAATCATTAGGCATCATTGTATCTCCATTGAAACCCTAAAATATATGATAACTAACACGGTTGCATAGAGGCTGCATCTGTGAAGCAACTTCTTGTCTTAGTCGCTGTATTACAAAACTGTATGTAAGTATAATGTGTTCCATTTCTACATCAAGGTTTTTGTATAAGTCATCCGTTTCTGTGTGAATAGTTAGGCAACATACATTACTTGAGCATTTGTCACAAGGTGGGGGCTATGTTGTTCAGAAGCGGAGCGTATCGTGAAAAATTAGCTTGCTTTCTAGTATCCTATTGATTCTAAAGCCCTGGTGGCCGAGTGATTTCGAGTAGTTGCCTGCGACACAAAGATCGCAAGTTCGAATCCCGACTGTACTTACCAATGAGTTTTTGTGAACTTTACAGTGATTAGTCACACTTCGAACTTTACGAGGAAAACATCGACAAGAAACCTGCATACGTCTGATAAGCAATTCAAAGGCGTACGAATATCGTGATTGAGTAACGGCGATGTACTCGCTATCTTGGCAGCTAAAATATATCTCTGGCGGAAATTGGGTGGGTATTTTTCTTATGTAAGAATAATAAAACCACGTATGTACTCTTATAAACTTCTTTTACTTTAACGCCTACCGCGGTCGGTTAGCAGAGATGTAAGGACGCCCAACTTTGATATCAATGTTAAGTATGTCTAATCTTCGAATCAAGGCGTACAACCAGGCACTCTGAGCAAGGTCTGAGACATAGCTCAGCGCACCCCCTGTAGGGAACCGGCCTCAGTATAGGGCGATGCTGGCTCGGGAGCTGGGCTGAACTGGTTATTTTATTTAAAAACTAGCTAAGCCCGCGACTTCGTCCGCGTGAAATTAAACTAAAAAGTTAATGTTCTGCCAGTGAAAGTCACGTTAAGTTAAGTTAGTTGGAACAGACAGACAGACTGACAGACAAAAAGGTAAAAAAATTAGATTTTGCTATATATACCGTGTAAACATCCATTATGTCTTTAGTAAAAAGTGGTTATTTTAATATTACAGACAGAAACTTGAATTTTATTTATTTGTATTGATTTAGGGGCTGAGTTTGCGCTACTGGCTCGACACGGGCCAGCGCTGTAGAGGGTGGGGGTGCACCCCCGACCGTTACGTGTTATTGCCTCATAGGGCCTCGCCAACGAAGATACTGCAAGCTACTTGGCGATGTTTTTCTTCAGCCTTAAGCTCGAGGTGTTTTACTATAATCGCTATACCTCAGTCTTTTGCAAGTCTAAATACACATATATGTACATATAAAATAACTTCTGTCATGCTTTTTATTCGTTTAGAATGATGTTCATAATGTACTCATGTTACAATAATGTACTACTGTTGGTAATGTACTGATGTGACAAATGGAGAGTGTAAAGCTATTTATTGACATAGTGCTTCAACAAGACAGCCTGTTCGCTCTGTGAACAGCCCATGGCCTAGAGTCAATTGCTCTAATGTCGCCTGCGAATTGCGATACACAATTGCAGCATTGATATCACGTATTGTCGACAATGTAGCATTACCTTTACGTCACACACTTATTGTATACAGCAAAATACTTTCTTAAGTAACAGAGATAATGTAAGCTTCAAGACTACGGCGACCTTCAAACAAATCTTACAAAAGAGCATCGCACTAATACATTCCTCGTACGATAGGGATATTGCAGGTCAGGTAATGGAGATATTAGCGTGTGAGTCCCAAAAGAGGTACGTCCCTTGTCGCTACAGATTGTATCCCATATCCCTGAAGAGTACAGCATGGAGTTCTTCAAGAAGGGTGTGAACACATTCCTGCAGGATCGGCAGCGCGTGAGCTATACCCCTGGTGTTGCAAGCGTCCATAAAAAAGATAAGTTTAAATGTCATCTGACAGAAATGGCGAGTTAACAGCTGTTTTTCAAGGCACAACTAAACATATGTCTTTGAAATTCTTCTTAAATAATGTTTAATTAAATTTCTTCTTCGTAAAACCACTGTTCTTTAAAAAATCTTATTGGTAGAGTTGCAGGCGACTTCTCGAACGACTCGGCCACCATCCTACTATACTTACATAACATTAAAATGACCAATTTACGGCCTATTGGTTAGCGGCTGCCACATCTTACGGACACTTGAAAATCCAAGGGTATCTTGAACATTGCCGACCCTGCTGGTCTTCACACCCTTCTTCAAGAACCTCTTGCGCTAGAACGGAAGCGGCGCCCCCTGTTAATTTTTTTAAGTGTTGTAGCGTTTTACATTACATTATCTGAGCAAGAAGTTACCTTTAGTTATTATTCCGCCTTAAATAAATAAATACAAAGTCTTCATGGCACATAGCCGCGGGATAACGATTTGGGTCAAATATTATATCTATGAGTAGTCGATTATAGATTTTTTTTTTTGTAAATATATTTTTCTTGTCAACCGTCTAGTTTAAAAACACAAATTAAAAGAGGTATTTGTACCGTATCGCGACCTATATCTGTTAGTTCTCGCACGCTTGTTTTTTTAGTATTATTTTTACCTTATTAAAGTTACGAATATTAAAAAACTTTAAGATGATTTCAGTCTGATCGCCGAGTCCATATTAACCCTGAATTATTTTCGTATGAATACTTGATGTAATGCTCTAAGTGAACGTAAAAATAATCTTGCAAAATGTTATGCGGAACTAATGAGTAGTTCTCTTAATATTACAACAGAAATACTAATGCAATCATCGACAAGTACTGATGATTAATGATATGGATCTTCTAGTCCGAGTTGTAAGAATTTCAAAGTTTCGGCCGTCTGGTCTAGTGGTTAGAGCTCCTGACTGCGAAATTTGAGGTCGCGGGTTCGAATCCCTCTGAGAGCAGATATTTGTGTGATGAACATGAGTATTTATACCTTAGTCTTGGATGTCTTATGTATTTAGGTATATATTTATATATATCCATACAAGTAAATATATCGTTGTCTAGTTACCATAACACAAGCTTTGCTTAATTCTTGACAGGCGGGCTGGAACATATCTCGCTCAGAAAATCAGCATTGCTATCCAGCGTGGCAATGCTGCTAGTCTTCTTGGCACGTTGCCTCGGGATACCCATTTGGGACAAAAATTTTATCTGTAAGTAGTTAGTTTCAACTGTTCTTTGTAAATATTATTTATTTGGGACTAGGTCAATTTGTGTGGAATTGTCCCAGGTATTTATTTATTATTAAAGTTTATACTAATTTTTTAACTTAGGTACAGTATTCACTCTACAAGTTTAAAGGTGGAAGCAAAGGATGAAACCTGACGAGAAAATCGAATACCTATGTCACGCCAGTTTATTAACGGTGTAATTTTAAACGAACTTTACAGTAATGTTGCACTTCAGTTTGACATACACGAATGACAGGTTTATATGCCAACCTCCTTTGTACCTACGCTACCGCGAGGCAGTGATTTAGGGCATATATTTAACTAGCTGTGCTGAGGCTGCACCGGCGTCAAATTTATTTATTTGGTGGTGGCCGAGTGGTTCGAGCAGTTGCCTGCGACGCAAAGGTAGCTTATTTGAATTGCTTCTCATACATCTGAGAAACAATTCAAATAAGTGTGTATAGTCGTGCTTGAGTAACGGCGATGAACTCGCCATCTGTCACGTTGGCACCTAAAATATATCTCTGGCGGAAATTGGATGTTTGTGTACTATAAGTACACTTCTGCCCCCCTTCGGGTACCCTTGAGGAACGTCGTGAACATATATATGAAACTTCTATAATTTGAATGACGAAATATAATTTAATTTGAGACTGGATAAGACGGTTAATATTTATCTACAATACCGACCCGTCCCGGCTTCGCACGGGTGTTATTTTTGAACATTTTGGCATAATTTTTTTTCTTGCAATTAAAATAGCCTGTATTAATCAGTGATAACGAAGCATTCAAATGGTGAAAGAATTTTTAAAATTGGTCCAGTACTTTTTAAGCCAATTCCTTACATACAAATCTTTCTCTTTATAATATTACAATAAAACGAACGTAACGAATTCTATTCTCATTGAGAAATAAAGATACCAAGCGGTAGGCATCTTCAAAAACTACATTCAAAGCCGCATCCGCATAAAGTAGCGATATATCGACATAAAACATATTTAATTATAAGATTCGCACGTTGCCGTTAACATGTCAAGGTAAATGTTTGGCAACTTGGTTTGATGTCGAGCAGTTTAAATGATACGTACTAACAATTCTATTATTAACATCTGTACGTTTGCTCAAAAGAGTTCTCGGGAAGGTGGACTTACTTACATACATACATATCATCACGCCGAGTCCCTAACGGGGTAGGCAGAGAGTATAGAGCGCCTCTAGACTTATTTACCTCTTTCGCTTCGTCCACATTCATCAGTCTCTTCATAAATGCTTCATACAGGCTCTTCATACATTCATGTATGTGGACTTTGTATATTATTTATGCCAACTTGGAGAATAAGCGGTTACTGCCACCTATTGATGCTTCAATACCTAGAGACTCGTGCGCCGACGAGAGCTATGTTCACACATTTCATGAAGAACTCCGTACTGTATTGTGTTGGAAGCAGAGGGATTAAACCCATTATGCTGCCAACACACTATAACTCTCCGAACACAGAGTGGCAACGCGCAAGTGATACTTCGGTATCGTGAGCGTAAATAGGCTACGGTAACCGTTTCCCATCAGGTGGGCCGTATGCTTGTTTGCCACTCTTGTTCTATAAAAAAAAACTCTCTAAGGAAACACCTCAAAAACCTCAACGCCGTGTTTATTCCACAGTCTAAGCGATCTCGGAATGTAAACTCTTCGAAACCGCACAAAGAACGATCTGTATTTTCCTAAATATGGAGATGAACTCCCATAAATTTCAAGAGACGTGTGATGATAGCCAGATGTGAGCACGAAACATTTAATTTCCCATTATATGGATGTAATTGTAATGAGCCGGGTGGTTCGAGTTCGCATCGCAATCGCATCGCAGATCGCAAGTTCGAAACCCGACTGTACCAGTGAGTTTTTCTGAACTTAAGTGCAGAGATTAGTCATACCACGAGCTTTACGGTGTAGGAAAACATCGAGAGGAAACCTGTTTACGCTTGGGAAGCAATTTAAAGACGTACGTATAGTCGTGCTTGAGTTACAGACTGGACTTGCCATCTGTCACGTCTGTACTACCTATTACACCTCTGCCTCCACGGCTCGGCGTTCTATGCAGCAGAATAGTATATATCTAATAATAGCATAGTTGAATAGTGGCAAACCATGTCACTATTCAATTATGTTCAGCAACGCCTGATACTATGGGACCACTGAAGCCTAAGTGATTGTTCACCAGAAGTATAATCGTCGTCCGTCGAAAAACATTTTCTACCTGTTAGTATTAACTGACACATAATAGAGAATGAAATAATCAAAAACAATGCAAATTTAAGAGTTCAACGTAATGCAAACAAATTGTTGCACAGCAGGTCAGTGCTCTATGAGATCTTGTGTAAAAAATGCATCAACGTGTATTCATCACAATTTTATTACAAAATTAATTACAAAAACTTTAAAAGGCCAGCAAAAAAAGGCTGATCACTCCAGTATTATGTGATTTTATCAGGAAAAACCTATGATTTCGGATGTAAAGAAGCCAGTGGGCATGTCAGAAATTACATAAGTGCTTTGTTTTTTCAGTTATTATGATGTAATTTTATGACTAGTGATTATGTTCATGTGTTTTACCGTTTTTCTTTAAAGCAACGTTCGACCATGAATGTGGTTAACGATAAGCTTCTAATAAAAATGACACGTTGTCGCTTTAATGTATTGAAATTGTTGCTTAGACTCGGCGACAAATTCGTCTCTTTGGTACTTGAAACTTGAAATTATATCCAGTGAAAAGTGGGCGTTATCAAGGTGTTTTGCTACTGCCAACATTGTGGGTGCGAAGTTTAATATCAATTATCATTTTGTCAACTCGTACTACGTACAACTCGCCTACGTTGTACCACGGATTTATTAGCCACATCATGAGCTTTATGTTAAAGCATAACATTGAGAGGATACGTGCATAAATTCGAAGAGGATTTCAAAAGGGATGTGTATCGTCGTGTTTGAATAGCAGTAATGATCGCCAGCTCACAGTCGCACCAAAATATATCTGCGGTGAAAAGAGGATATGTTCTACCGCCTGTCTCTATGGAGACCAGCATGGAAGGCTTGATGGATATTTAATGAAAAACATCGTCGGTTGACCAACATTTGGCATTGCTTATTGCAAACATCGCCAATATTTGACAAAGGAATTGGCCCTGACGTTTAACAGACAGCATGCGCTATGAACACAATAAGGCGCAAGTCATCTGCAATAATAACGTGTTAGTACATAAATACATACATTGATGTCTGTACTTACGTATAATTTTATTATGTTTATAAATTAAGTAGTTGTAACCTTACACAAAAAAGTTACTTAATTTTTTAGCCTATTGCATTTTTCAGTCGTAATTATGTAATGATAATAAATTACATATCATTCATCACTTTGTCACGATATCTCAAAGCATGATTAAAATTGTATACAATTGAGGGCATAATTAAAGTCCCAAAAAATACATTTCGCAAGCCTCTAGTATCTTTAAACACAGATTAGAGTTTGTTATTCTACCTCTTTTTAAAGATCTTCCTATATTTAAATAACACCCATTAAAAATTGAACATGCTCTACTTGGGTAGTACACCCTACAGGAATGCTACAAAACGGGGTCTTGCGTGTATTGAGTGTAGTTTGAAGGGCATCAGGGCCTGGGGTTGGCAGCGAGATGAGGCTCACACTGTCAATGGTACCGCGAAGGGGTGAAGTTAGCCGCCCCTGGGACGTGCTCAGACAAACTGCAGGAGGGGCCTGGCGCGTTCCATAGTAGGAAGGAGAAAATAATGTATAAGTATTGATTTATACTTGCCACGCGAAGTTTTACTTATTTAATACCATCATATAGGTATAAAACACCTTTAAATTATGATTTTTCAATGATAAGTAATGTAATAACAAAACAAATAATGATGATGATAATTATGTTAAATTTGAAATAAATATCATTAATCATAATTAATGTACCAATGCAGCAAGATCCTAATACATAGTGAACAATATCGTGAGGTCGTTCATTCAATAACTTTGGTTGTTCCGGCTTTTTTCTTCAAAGTTAGTTAACCACGTCTTGATAGTAAATGGTTGTGTCTGTGCAATAACCGAAGTTTACTCCTATTTTCGCATATATCGGGAGATAGTTGTGCAAACAACATTTGATAGAAAAATACCCTCTTTTCATAGCCCTAATAGGCTTATAGGATAATAGGATATTTGCAGACGAACTACCTCAGTAACAAACCCAAAAGCGGTAGTGATAAAATTATAACTCAGATTTCAATAAGCCAACACGATAAGGGCGCTAATTAGGGCCAAGTATAATCCAACGCATTTAAAAATACTGTGAACTCTTAAATCGTGAATCAAATATCGCATAACATGAACGTTAAAACTACTACCGAATTGAGAGGTATTTTTGGAGATGGGTTAAAAATTGTGCATCAAAATTCTTTGCAGCATCACTTAATCAAACCCCTAATACTTACGAGCATACAAATTCAACTTTACTGACCTAGAAAGAAGTGGAGCAAGACGACTGGACATTAAAATGGTCTCGGCAAATTTTGCTTATTCCGCGGAAAAGATTTCTGCATCGAATTTATGACGTCACTCATTTGAGAACAAAAGTATGATTGTGCAAGATAATTAGTGTGCGGTCACATTTATTTATTTATTCTTTACTGTTGGAATATCAGGTCAAGAGTACCCTAAACCGAAGAGCATATATGAAGAGAATAATGAAAGTGGACGAAGCGAAAGAAGTATGTAAGGATCGTAGCAAGTGGAAAGAAGTGGTCTCTGCCTACCCCTACCGGAATAAGGGGTGATTATATGTATGTATGTTGGACTACCAACGTAAAGTACAGCAAATACAACATTAGTTCCCGATGGCTGAGTGGTTCGAGTACTTTGAATTGCTTCTCAGACGTATGCAGGCTTAGTAACTAGAATAACAGAAGCAATGAAGCGTGGCGTATTTTATTTTAAATGGGATAATTAATAAGTAGGGTAAGTGCAGTATAATAAGCGCTTACTGCAGCCTGTTACCGTGATACCCCTGGTGTTGCAAGCGTCCATAGGCGGCGGTAATCGCTTACCATCAGGCGGACCGCATGCTTGTTTGCCACCCAAGTGGTATAAAAAAAAAACCTGTAGACGTTTACAGCAGCTTAAATATAATAATATATTACTGGGAATCTGTCACGTTGGCACCTGATATACCTCTGGCGGAAAGTGGGTGTGTGGGTATTACCTACACACCTCTGCCTACCCCTTCGGGGACCCTTGTGGGAAGGCGTGAGGATATATTATTATTTATTTATTACTGGGGATGCAATAATTATGAAAATATATGTGTCAAAATTTTAACCAAATATCACAAAATAATAATGTTTGTTCCCAAGAAAACGTGTATCGTCTGATTTAAATACGACTGGCAAATTATCTTTTCATATACCTTAAAATATAAATGTTTATCTCCTCTTGTACCTACTCTTTTCTACCCACGTCTAGTTTTAATACCGGTTTGAAAATATCAGGTTTTAGTTAAAAACTAATGAGCTAGATAAATAACTTAAAGATTTGAAGTTACTGCAACTTGCGTGGCAAGAGGATAACTAGTATCCATTTAAAACGAGTAAAAGTCCAATATTTATGGAAAAAATAATGAAGTATATTGTTACCTTGCCTTGTACAGTCACTGGGTATTAAGACACTACTAGGGTTGTGAAATCACATCGCTAAGCCGGCCTGGCTCTCAGTAGCGAACCAACCTCGGAGCATTTGCCACTCCTGCGCATTCGACCTTCAGAAGAAACCTTGGTGAGTTACGTCACTTATTCTTGACCTTGGCTATTGGTTCATATGCTTTTGACGTCGTTTATTAATATTGTTTTATTAAGGTTTATTTTTGTTTGCATATTATGAGGGTAGATTTTTGTATAGGGGGTAGGGGGTGACCTTGATTTTTAATTATTATATCACTAATGTCCCTATTCCGAATTTATATTTACTTTATTTTTTATTTAAAAAGAAACGACAAACCCCTTCACATTCAGGGTTGTTTTAGTATATACAAAATAAAATTTGAATATTTCGATTATCAATAAGAAATATATAATTGAATATTTAATGTGAACTCAATCAAATAAGTGTTTTATGAATACACATTTACTTCAAAACCTATGTGACCGTGTCTTAACTTTAAAATACCGGTGTAAACACAATAATGATGCGATCGAATACGTTTTTGTGTTATTGTAAGTATTTATATATAATTATGCAATGAATTTTTTTTTTAGTTTTTTTTACCGTTTGATAATGTTATTTAATTTATTAAACCTTGCATTACGACGTATTTTGCCGGCCTTAGATATCCCGTACGTTATTAATATAAATATTATATTACATACATATAAGATATATTATTGATATATATATAAATATTTTGATTAACATACTCATGTTTTTTTATGCATACATACATATATCTTAACACACCGAGTCGTTAGCAGGGTAGGTAAAGAGGGTAGAACGCCAGTTCTCTAGACATACATACCTCTTTCGCTTCGTCCATATTCATTAGTCTCCTCATACATGCTCGCCGGTTTCGAGTACTCTTTACGTTCGATCGATTTGATCTAGGTAGTTGGAACGTAGTCTTCCTCTGCCTTTTCTTCCACACAAATTCTCATTGTACTCCTGTGTCGTCAATCTTTCTTCACTCATCTTTTCTATATGTTAATATCGTTGTACAAGCTTTGAGACTTTATTATTATTACTTTACTTTTTTTATTATTTTCTAAACATAATTTATTAAGAATCTTAAGCGTGTCCCTTGGATCCTCTAATGTTTCTTCTTTAGTTAAAGAATGTTTTTATTAGTCAAATCAAGCACGTATTTTTTCAATGAGAGTAGAATGTATAAAGAAGACTGGCTTATTTAATAATCTTTCTGCTTACTCCTTAAGGCACTCGTAATGTTCTATGTGTACATTTAAAGTTAAAATTGCTCGTTTGTAAGTACGATATGCCAGATTTGAATTTATTTGTTAGAATATCTTGGCAAAATGCAAGTTTAATCAAACTGCGAAGAACGCGTATCAAGATTAGAATCACGCTTTCTTACATATAATAATAATAATATATCTACACGCCTTTTCTCAATGGTCCCTAATGGGTAGGCAGAAGTGTGGAGAACCTACACACCTTCTTTTCACCAGAGTTATATTTTAGGTGCCAACATAACAGATGGCGAGCCTATCGCCATTTTCAAGCTCGACTTTACAAGTAGGTATTATTCAAAGACGTGTGTCTTTGAATAATACCTACTTTCATCTTATACCTAATATTTAATTATTCGTAAATAAAAATATTTAACCAGGATCTAACAAACGTGTGGGTGGATATCTGCCCAGTTCAAGGGCAAGTATTGTCATCTTCACAAACATGATTTAAATGTGCGATGAGTTGTTTAAAACAGGCCGGCCGGCTTACGAAATATATAAACATTTGAATGTTTCAACGAATATCTGAGGCCACTCCTAATAATATCTACCCATATAGGCATATAAAAAATTAATCGCCATTCGTTAGTCTATGAAAAACTCGAGTATAGCGCAACTTAGATGAAAGTTTTATGTGTATAGGCATGAATAGCTGGATGGTAATTTCGAGCGTTCCCACTAGGGTCCCCGAAGGGGTAGGCAGAAGTGTATATATTTTACGTGCCAATGCGACAGATGGCGAATTTATCACCGTTACTCAAGCAAGACTATACATAGCCTTTTGAATTTCTTCTCACACGTATGCAGGTTTCCTCTCGATGTTTTCCTTCACCGTAAAGCTCGTGGTTTGACTGTACTTAAGGTCGGAAAACTCATTGTTGCAGTCGGCATTCGAACTTGCAATCATTGCTTGCTGGCAACTACTCGAACAACGCTATTAATTTTATTTTCACTCATGCAAAGCCAGGTAGGATAGTTAGTATAAAATTATATTTTTTTCGCAATGATGTGCGATTTAGACAAGATCCCAGCCCATTTTATTTGAACAACCAAGAGTTTGTCAATAGCATGATGACGGTGAATATTAATCTTCGGAGTCATCGGTAATTGCACAATATTTGTCATCTGTTTAAGGGTAACATATTTAGTTACTAACTTACGTTTATAACTCATTAGTTGTCCCGCCCAGCTTCGCCCGGATGAAAAAGTAAAATTTCCTGAAACACGATCGTAGCGCCACCGGATCCAATTATGAATCTAAACCAGTCTCGAATCCACCTGAAGACACACAGAAAATTCCATTAAAATTGGTTCAGCCGTTTTCAATTATATAAGGGATATACAGACAAACATTAATTATATAAATATATATATAGATTCCATACTGTAACAGAGGCCATTCTTCCTGGGGATAAAATCTCTGAGGCTGGTGTTTTTTTACACTACATTATCAGACATTTAATCATCTTGCCTACAAAGGCCTGTGAAGAGGTCTAGGAATGTACGTAGATATGAGACGGGGGTATAGGTCGGCCAGGGAGTATATATGATAAGAGGACGAGGAGGGAATGTATAAGAGGGAGGTGGGTAGGAATCGCCTATTTTTTCGGAGATAAATTGCCGAGACTTAAATCACGATGTCATCGTTCTAGACGAGGGGAACCTGTAGTGTTGAATTTGCAAGTGGTTAGTAAAGCCACTCAGCTGCCACAGCTCGAAATTTGTTAGCAACATGTGTTGAAATAACGAATGTAAACTTTAATTCCTTTGTCCTTTATTATACTATGTTTCTATATTCACGTTCGACCACTTTTGACTAGAAGTAATTTGATTAAAGAATGCGGTTTCTTCATAGCACTCGGCAAGCCATTGATGTATAAGTAAGTGATGTCATGATTTATTAAGACATTTGTATAATACATACATACATATCATCACGCCAAGTCCCTAACGGGGTAGGCAGAGAGTATAGAGCGCCAGTTCTCTCTAGACTTACATACCTCTTTCGCTTCGTCCACATTCATCAGTCTCTTCATACATGCTCGTCGGTTTCGAGTACTCTTAACGTTACCGTCCTTCAGAGTCCGATCTATTTGATCCAGGTAGTTGGAACATGGCCTTCCTCTGCCTCTTCTTGCAGACACTTTTGCTTTGTATATCTGTTTCGTCAATCTTTCTTCACTCATCCTTTCTATGTGTCCAAACCAACGTAACATGCCTTTCTTCATCTTTACAATCACGCCCTCATTCACGCCAGTTGATTTGCGAATCTCTTAATTGCGGATTCGATCTAATATCGTTACGCCGCACATTTTTCGAAGAGATTTATTAAGACATTTGTATAATATAAAGCATGAAAGAGGATTTGATTTTATTTCATTCATTTCAATATCAAAATATATTCACCTGCTTTAATGTAACTTAAATCTGATCGTAAACCGATATCGAATTCGCTAAGTTGATATTTATGTAAATAAACTCTTTATTTACATAAATTGCGTGGGCGTTTGCGGTTGAAACTCTGGGGCCTTGGGGTCCTAAGGCTCACCATCTGCGGCATCACCAGAGCCGTGGTGGCCGAGTGGTTCGAGCAGTTGCCTGCGATGCAAAGGTCGCAAGTTCGAATCCCGACTGTACCAATGAGTTTTTCTGAACCTAAGTACAGTGATTAGTCACACCACGAGCTTTACGGTGAAGGAAAACATCGAGAGGAAACCTGCATACGTCTGGGAAGAAATTCAAAGGCGTATGTATAGTCGTGCTTGAGTAACGGCGAACGAATATACCTCTGGCGGAAAGTGGGTGTGTGGGTATTGCCTATACACCTCTGATTACCCCGTCAGGGACCCTTGTGGGAAGGCGTGAGGATTTATTTACCATTATAATATTATTGAGGATGTTTATAAACGGTACAATAAGTCACATTGGCTGTCTGTTCGCGGCTTAGATCAACTATTCAACGGTTTTGAATTGCAGTTTTCAGCAATAGATAGTCATTCAAGAGAAAAGTTCATATGTATAATACATACATATTATATTACAGAAAAGTCAAAATATTCAAAGCAAACAACACGTGAATAGTAGTCAAAAGGAGTCAATTTTCTTTCAACATGGAAAGAATAACTTAAGCCGGTATACCATTGTCTGTATTTCAATCAAAAATCAAAATATTTTATTCAACGTAAGGGACACAGGGAACACTTATTGAACGTCATATACTTAACAAAAACTAAAGTTACCACCGTTTCCAAGAAAAATACCCGCCGGGAGAAGAAACGGCGAAACAAACTCCCCGGTTTTCTCTTTTAATATTTGTGCCCTTTTACGTAGGGGTAGAAAAAGATTAAATGACATATAAACTCTGTATAAGAGGAGCAATTCATTGCCATGTATTGCCATCATTCAAATAATCTGATATTGTATAATAAGCTTTTTGTATTAATTTACTTTTAATGACAGCTTTAAACTCTTTAAATAAAATCACAGTGCCTTATTAAACAAATGTATATTCTGATTGTAGAAGAGTAATAGACTATGGTGTATATATTGTTTCAAAAGATATATTTCAATAACTTTATTAAAGATACTCTTAATTCTCCATACCTAATACATTTAAGATCTGGGCTCTTGTAGGCATCTCCGATACAACTCCTTCCGTTTGTCTCTATCTAGCGTAATCTCTCTGACCACCCTATACGCCATGGCGACACACGCTATTTTATGTATGGTATTCTTGATCTTCTTTTATTTCCTTATAGCTTTTCTTCCATAAGAAAAAGTGTGGTGCTATTTATTTTTTACACGAAAGTACACGTCGATTATAATTTTGTTTTGTTGGTTTATAATTTAGCGCTAGGCATAATGTAGATAAGTACATGAAATGAAATGTGGTTATTCCGTAATTTCTATCCATGCGAACCTTGCAGGCACACCCATAATATTTGTGCGTGGTTGGTATTCGTGCCGTATTACGACTTCCACGTGGACGCATTCGCAAGTATACGCTAGCTTTATTAGGAACTAGCAGTGTCTCGTGGCTTTAACCGCTATTTTCGTATTCTATTTGTATGAGAGGGTGTTTAGATTGTTCACATTTCTTCCTACCAGTTTGGGAACCCTTGTGGGAAGGCGTGATAGTGTAGATAGATGTAGTATTTGATTTATTTGTATTATTTTTCCCAAATTGTTTTTTTTTATTGAAAGATTATCCATGTAACATTCTATATCTGTGCTGAATTTAATCCAATCTTGTTGAATTTAATATTTACGTGAGGAACAAACATCCTCATAAAAACGTATAGAAGCAATGAGTGAAGAAAGATCCAAGTTACATGTACCTAGATCGGACGCAAGGATGCGAACGTTAAAAATACTCGAATCCGGCGAGCATGTATAAGGAAAGAATGTGAAAGAGGTATCTGGTCCATACAGAACTAGCGGTCTACCATCTCAGCCTACCCTGTAAGCGACGGCATAATCGTATGTTCATACGTTTTAATAAAGGCGGGTCATTTACATGAATATGTCTTATAGATATCTGTTATTAGTAGTTCCGGTATATTGCCAGTCAAGAAGGAAGCGGCACTGCCTTCCATTCTAGTTGCAGACTCGTCTCTGTCGGACTATAATTCTCGGTTAAGTACATGAGATATTCATATCTATATGAATATTCAGTACGTTAATAATCTACTACACTTTTGCCGTGAAGGAAAATACTATGGGTGAGCCAGCTGCCTGCTACTAAGAAGATAAACGGCATAGGTCTCGCTATGTGTCACGTTGGCACTTATATGTATCTCCGGTGAAAAGAGGTTGTTGTATACCTCTGCATACCTCTTCAGGGATCCTTTTTATATGTAGTTATAGTGTTGTATAATTACTACTATTTTTTTATGATTTATTTGCATTTTGTGAGCAGACAAAACATCTTTTGTACAACATGTTTAGGTATGTTACAAAAAAAACCTTTAAATAATTTGCGTTTCATGTCCACATTTTTTCATTCATACTCGATCCCTGTAGTCATCATGTTATAATTTAAGCAATAGACATTACTATTGCGTTCTACCAATAACCTTCTCCAGTGTTAATTGTCTCATTAGCTTTTATAAAGAGCTACCATACATACATACCTGTGACAATATCACTGCGGTCAAGGGCACTGTACTGTGGCATGTCAAAACATTAATTATAGCTGGTAATTAGTTATGTCGTGATGTAGCTGCAATGTCAAATTAAATTGAGTTAGATCAAGGGTAAGTGATAAAATTGTGTTCCTTTTACGACAGACTGTAAGAAAAACATGATGAGTTGGTGCTGTGATGTTAAGTAACTAGCGAACTAAATGGTCATACACTGCAGTTATAGTCTCCGAAATATACTTACTTAGAATCTTACGGCGGGCTTAATAGATCAAAAAATATGAAGAGTATAATTTTGCAAGTATTAAATTTCTAAAATAACTGGCTGTCTGGCCTGATTGCCTTCTCCAAAGCTTGAGGTTAAGAGTTCGATTCCCGCTGCGAGCGAATATTTTAGTGATTAACTCGAATATTACATACGTCTCGTTAGCACTATACATCTCTACCTACCCCTTCGAGGAACGTTGAGGGAAGCCGTGAGGATGGACATTCCTGGGTGCTCTGCATATTTCGGCATATTAAGTATTCATACCCTTGTCCAGTTCATAGTTCAAGCTTTACGTAGTTGGGGACTGGGCTAATTTGTTTGAAATTATTATCAAGTCGTGGTGGCTGACCGGCTAACCCACTGAGGCAATAAGTTTTACTATACTTAATTACAGTGATTATACTGTGAAGTAATCATCGAGGGGAAACGTTCATGCGATTGAGAAGAAATTTAAAGACGTGTGTATCGTCCTGCTTAAGAAACGGCGATGGACTCGCCATCTGTCACGTTGGCACCTGAAATATATCTCCAGTGAAAAGTACGTATGTGGGTACTGCCTACTTGCGTATGCCTACCGAATAGTCAATACAATATGTACATGGCCAGTGAGATTTCATATAACCCCTCTTTTACCTTCCTTCAATCGGGTGAGAATAACCTTTAAATATGATTACAGAAACATTCACAAATTTCAGAACACTTGCCAATCACGGGATGGCTGTCGCAACGTTTTGCATCGGCACGTAAAGAGATCGTAGCACTTTTTGTCATTAACTGATTCGGTTAGTGAGTGGAGTGGAGTCGTCAGTGATACAATATTTTGTTTTGTTCACTCAATATTATTGATTAATTAGTTAGTGATTTATTGTGTGGACTCTGAAGATATAATAGTGTCCTTTATTCGGTTGGCTGTGAGTGATAATAAGGATATATCTCCTTATTAATGGATTTATAACTAATACATCAGGCATGGATTTTGTCACGTGGAAAAGTGTGTGCAGTTTTAACAAAGAAGGTATGGATAACACAAAACTTTTTTTCTACTTTTGACCTATTCGTAGAGTATTCGAAATTACTACATCATATAAAAAATACGCAATTAGTCTCTATAGATTTTCTTGTGTTGTATATTTGTCATACGACGTTTTTATATTTGACAATCTCTATATTATATTATACAGTTAATAATGGTACAAATTAATTGTGCGAATTAATATGACGATGAACCTGCTGTTCTTTATTTTAAATTTAAACGAAAGATCCCGTTAGGCTCCTTTCATGGAATCACTGGCCTTGGAACCCGATCTAGAGAACCTGAAGACCCTTTTACCTTCTTATACGTCAAAGAACTACGCTCTTGTCAGCGTCTCTGATACAACTACTTCCATATGCATCTTTCGAGCACAATTTTTTTAACCCCGCGCGTCAAGATAGACACAATTTCTTTGATCTCACTCATCTCCGGGCTTTGTTACCTCTTCTAACTAAACGAAATTGTAAGCTCTAGAAATTTAATTACCTCTTCTAAGTAAACGTAAAATGTAGTATTATTTGTAAATGAGTCCTCAATGAAATGTCTCGTTACCTCAAATATTACAACATAGGTTCATTGTTAAAGAAAACAATAACAAAAATTTCGCTATCATCTTATCAACTGGCATGGAATGAAGTGTCGCAAAATTATTGCAAAGTTTTCGCGGTCACAGTTTCTAAACCGTAACGTTGACGTTAGGTAAGTTTTTTAGTTAAGACGTTTGTCACTAAAGTGGTTACGTTTGTTAACATGTCGTAGTGACAATTAAGGTACCTACTGACACTGAACATACTGTAGTTTAGAGAGATTTATATCCAACTAGCTGTGACCGCGACTTCGTCCGCGCGGAAAAGTGATATTAAGCATAATATTTTACCCCCTTAAGGATAACATTTTTACAAACTTTGAATGTAATACTAATTTATAAGTAATCAAAAGCCTAAAAAATAAGTTTCAAGCTTCTAGCTTCAAAAATGACGAAACATCCATACAAACTTTAATCCCCTATTTCAACCCCTTACAACCCTTTGTCATATTAAAAAGTAGCCTATGTCCTTTCTCAAGCTCTAGGCTATATCTGTACCAATTTTCATTTAAATCGGTTCAGTAGTTTAGGCGTGAAAAGGTAACAGACAGACAGAGTTACTTTCGCATTTATAATATTAGTAGGGCTGGAACTAAGTTGCTAGTTTGACATCCACTTACCAATTTAACCCAATCTTCGTTTTCATGTGTGTACGTACATTATCACGTCCTGTATAACTCAGTTAATGGAGATAGTAGAGTGCCAGTCTTCTCTAGATTACATACATACATAAACATATCATTATGCCGTCCCCTGCGTGATTCGCTTTCATACACACCATACGTTTGCTAGTTTCAAAGATTGCAAATACGGATGCACCAATGAGTTTTTCTAAAGTTAAATACAGTGATTAGTCATACCACGAACTTTACGGTGAATGAAAACGTCGACAGGAAAACCTGCATACGTTTGACAGGAAATTTAAAGACGTATGTATGTTGCGATTGAGAAAACGCGATGAAGTCGACATCTGTCACGTTGGCATCTTCGCGCCTTCCTACAATAGTCCCATTGTTAAAAAAAGATGGGGAGGCAGAGGCTTGTAGGTAGTACCCACTCACCCACTATTCATATGTAAAGTGCCAACGTGACAGACAAAGTGTAAATAGTGACTGAACAGATTATACTATGCGTCTGTGTGTGGACGAAGAGGTAGAGGAAGACCACGTTCCTGCTATCTATGTAGATCTTATCGAAAGAGGTCTGTAAGTCAATAGAGAATTTCAATTTGTGACTCGGCGTGATAATATGACTGTATGTCTTTACGCCTTCCCACGGCGGTCATCGAAGTATGTAGATAGATGTGTACAAACACCCGTCTTTCAGCGGAGATACATTTACTAGCTACAGTATGTAACGTGACGGATAACATGTTTGACGACCGCATTCGGCCGTCGAAAACGTATGCAAGTTTCCTAACGATATTTTCCTATACAACGGTAACAGTAGCCCGCTAAAATACAGTTATTTTGCAATTTTACGTTGCCGGCCATCACAGTTGAAAGATAACATTACGGTTCACACATTCAATTATTTATTTGATCATCCAAACTTTTATTGGTGTAACATTGTTATTAGCGGCAGTCATTTTCAGTTTGGAT
>JACCPG010007112.1:0-20788 GCA_016069955.1 Drepana arcuata
CTTAAGCCGTTTACGCAGCGCACGCAACGGAAGCTCTCAAAGAGGAATATTTTTTCCCGTTCTGGCAACATTATTCATTTATGCTTCACTCCTATTAATCGAAGCGTGATGTTATATCCTAAAGCCTAAAGCCTTCCTATAGAAATGGACTATCCAACACAAAAATAATTTTTCAATTCCAACCAGTAGTTCCTGAGATTAGCGCGATCAAACAAACAAACAAACAAACAAACTCTTCAGCTTTATAATATTAGTATGGATTAGTATAGATGATTCTTTAAATTGGCATAACTTTTTAATTTCTTAAACGATTGACATGAAATAAACACAAAATGTTAAGTGAAGTTTACAAAAATACATTAGTGGAAACGACACCTAAATCAGATAAGCCGTTTCTGAGATTAGCGTGCACCAACGCACAGACAAACAGATAAATAGACAAAAAATCTAACAATCAGTGTTTTGGATGCTATTTGCGTTGAAAAAGGTCCCTATCACATTTTTTCTCATATATCTACCATGTACAGACAGCGATCCGTTACATTTTTATTATATGTATAGATATAGATTAGACACTCTACGAGCTTTAATGAGAAACTATCGAGAGGAATAACTAACTAATAACATACATACATGTATATCATCACGCCAAGTCCCTAACGGGGTAGGCAGAGAGTATAGAGCGCCAGTTCTCTCTAGACTTACATACCTCTTTCGCTTCGTCCACATTCATCAGTCTCTTCATACATGCTCGTCGGTTTCGAATTTGATAGAGTTTAATTTAAGGTACTACTTTTACGTACCGTACCCGTAACCTAAAAACATAAAATTCTATTTGATAGAGTCGTACGAAAGGAACTCTGGGACGTTTTACCTGGATTGGATTGGAGTGAGCAGTTCTCTACTGCATGCCGTGAAATCACTCTATAGTGATAGCGAGGCGTGCGTTAGGGTTAACGGTGAGATGTCACCCTGGCTTGATGTGAAGTCGGGGGTCAAACAAGGGTGTATCATGTCTGCCTGGCTGTTCATTATATATCTTGATAACTGTCTGAGAGCACTAAGAACGAACGGATGTGATGTGAAAATGGGAAACTTAGTGGTCAACTGCCTTCTATACGCCGATGACGCGGTTTTACTGGCGTCATCAGAGGGCGAACTGCAGTCACTAGTTACCATAATGAAAGAAGAATGTGAAAAGAAGGGGCTGCGCCTAAACGCTGGCAAGACTAAGGTTCTGGTATTCAAAAGAGATGAACAAGTGACCGAGTGTGCTATATCGGTAAATGGGCAAATTCTAGAGCAAGTGAATGAATTTGTATATCTTGGAAGCATGTTCACACGAGATGGAAAGTATGAAAAAGATATTGAAAGAAGGCCGTTCACCTTATTTCCGGCAGTTATTGCCGGAAATAAGGTGAATGGGGCCATGTCGGCGTTGATGGGCAGTAAAAGTCTGAGCAAGAATGCTCGAGTTGCTGTCCACAACGCCAGGCGGGAAGATGACTGCCTTGCGGATATTATAGGACACAAAGGACAATTCAAATAGGCAGTCAACAAATAAAAGGAAATGCACAATACCTTCATACATCTAGGCACCACGTGTAGGCCGGTTTGCTTGAAGACGAGCTGCTTTCAGGAGTAGGCTAGTCGACAGTTTCACGGCACTAACTTATAGTTGAGGTACACACGGAATATATTAATGCAATCCTTGCTTGCGTGTTGATCGAACTCTTAAGTGCGACGATTGATGAACCAATGCGCCATCTTGCGCTTGCATTCGCTTTGTGCGTTTGGCGGGGAAGGGATAAAGGATGAGGAGGCGTGATCTCACTCAAAAAACAAACGAACAATCACGAAATTAAAATAATGCGTTATGCGCGCAAACATTCCCCCCCGGCTTGAAGGAATGCCTTCGAAAGAAAAAAAACAAAAAAAATTACACTAACAAGATAACTAAACCTAAGCGTACTAAGCGTAATATTAAAATTATTCAAATTTAGGTAAGGGACAGAGACGTATAACTGGACGCAAGTACGATCCAGTCCTGGTTCTAACACGGGCCACGCGTACTACTCCATCAGAAGCTGGAAAAACTTCTTCAACAAGCCCAAGAGGCCAGTGAAGGGGAGGCACGTTTTCCGTATTAAGAACAACGACAGTCCCTACAGTTATCGGGTTAGTTGGCGTGTTCCATTTATCGCGAGACTGCAATGTGTACAGGTATTCAGATCTCCATCGTTTCCAAAATGATTGAACTAATTTGTCCAATACAGCGTGACGAGAAAGAACATGGAGCTTATCCTCGTCTATATTAATTGCGGGTAAATATTTTAAGGGCGTAAGGTTTAAAAAGTGTGCAGGAGTAAGTGCAAGTGGCTCTGAAGGATCACTTGTAAGAGTACGACATAGTGGACGAGTGTTCATTATAGCCTCTATCTGTACTAGCACGGTACTCATCTCCTCGAACGAAAGAACTTGCTCTCCGATAACACGAAATAAATGCGTTTTAAGACTCTTAATGTTAGCCTCCCAATTACCACCAAAATGGCTAGCGGCTGGAGTGTTCAATAACCAGGTTATTCTATTATCAGCTAAGATGTTCGCGAACTCTGAATTATAATGTTTAGAAGTTAAAAACGCGTGAAGTTCGGACAGCTCTCGCTTTGCCCCTACGTAGTTAGTTCCGTTATCTGAATACATTCTACCTACAGGACCACGACGAGACAAAAAACGTTTAAACGCTGACATAAAACTTGCCGTACTTAAATCTCCGGATAGTTCGATATGAACAGCTCGGGTTGTCATACAGACGAATAAACATACGTAAGCCTTAATAGATCTTACACCACGGCCTCGCGTCATAGTAACTTTGAACGGACCAGCATAATCGGTACCAGTATGCATGAATGGTTTTGCAGAATCAACCACACGGCAAGGTTTATGTTCCGACATTTCAGGGTAGGTCGGCTTGGGACGGAGCCGAAAACAAGGGATACATTTATGCACCCTGTTGCGTATCAAATTTCGTGCGGATAAGATCCAATACCTTTGGCGTATAACTGACATAAGAAGATCTGGACCTGCGTGACAATTGACTTTATGGTAATAGTCAACTAATAAATTTAATATGTGATGTTTACGAGGCAAAACTATAGGATGTTTCTGATCGTAATTTAACTGAGAATGACTCAAACGACCACCAACTCTAATAAGACCATTTCGTATGAATGGTTTAAGTCGTTGGAAGGTGCGGCTACAGCATTTGTTTGCTTGCAGTTTACTAATCTCATCGTGGAAATTTAATGCCTGTAATTCCCTAAGAACTTTATGTTCTGCGTACTCTAAGTCAGAGGCGGTTATAAAATCACGTGAAGGTAGCATTTTTATAAAGCGATAGACATAGACGACGCAGCGTAATAACTTGGACCAAGAAGAAACGCGATTTGCTAAAGCTATTATAGCGGGTTCTTCTGGTTCAACAGAAGAGACAAAAGAGTGTTTTTTCTCTTCCGGCGGGTCGGATACTGTTGAAGGGTTGAATGTGGCGATTGGCCACTCCGACGGGCTATATCTGGTCCATAACGGGCCATGAAACCAGAGCGGATGATCTATGATTTGTGATGGGGTAAGCCCACGTGATAAACAATCAGCAGGATTTTCCGTGCCTGACACATGACGAAACTTTGGCGGAGACAACAAAGACTGGATCTGGGACACGCGGTTTGCGACGAAAGTGTCCCATCTATGGGGCGATCCGTGAATCCAACATAAAGCTACGGTCGAGTCAGAGAAAACGTTTACTTCGTTAATCGGATGATGATTGTTACACGCGTTAATAATATTATTAATCAGCTTAGTTAGCAAAAATGCTGCACAAAGCTCTAGTCTAGCCAGAGATACAATCTTGCGAGGTGCAACTTTAGATTTCGCACTTATAAGGTGAACTGTATTTACTCTATTATTACATACATGGAAGTAAACAACACCACCATTAGCCTTTTCACTGGCATCGGCGAAGCCAATAATAGTGACTACACTAGTCTTAGTGATGTCAACATGGCGCGGTATTCTGAATGCTCGAGCATGGGCAGCTCCTCCCTAAAACGTAACCAAAGCGCAACAATATTTTCAGGGGGGGGGGGGGCCTCATCCCAGTCGCAGTCACATAGCCATAGTTCCTTAATGAGTAACTTGGCGTATAAAATTACAGGAGCTACAAAACCCATCAAATCCCATAATCTTGCAACACAAGATAATATGGTGCGTTTAGTGCATTTTTCAGCAGGCGTACAAATTTTCAAACTAAACAAGTCTGAGTTAGGCGACCAACACAAGCCTAGGACCTTATGCGACTCAGACTCAGCGAATTCTTTAACTGAAGAAAGACGGTGCGACAGTGGAATTGACTCGAGAACACTTTGTGAATCGCTCGTCCACTTTACGAGGTCAAACTGTCCAGCTTTCATGAGTGCAATTACTTCAGCAGCAGTTGAAATCGCTTCATTTTCGCTATCAACAGAGTATACGTAATCGTCCATGTACAGACTAGACTGAACGGTCTCCCTAGCCTTGGGATAAGAAGCGCCTTCGTCAGTTGCAAGTTGCTTTATAGTGCGTAATGCATGAAATGGACTCGATTTGAGACCGAAACAGACTCGAATAAACTGATAAATTTGTATAGATTCATCAGGCGTGAAACGATATAATATTCGTAAGAATCTGCGATCAGATTCTCGCACAGCAATGCAATGAAACATTTGCCGAATATCAGCCGAGAGTGCGACAGAAAATAATCGAAAATGTACAATAATATTGAATAAGTCACCTTGTATGTTTTGTCCGCTATGCAAGATGCCATTCAAAGAAATGGACGTGCTGGTTTTGGAACTAGCATTCAGTACGATGTGGTATTATATACGAGGGTGCGTTATTATCTTCTGCGGCTTGAGGAAGTGCGGGTGAAATATAACCGTTATCTAAATATTCTTTAATAACGATATCATATGCTTGTTTTAATTTAGGTGAAGCCAGCATCTTACGTTCGAGGCATAAAAAACATTTTTCAGCCAAACGCCTGGAGTCACCTAGGGAAAACACATCGCCCTTAAAGGGAAGTTGAGATATATGAAGCAATGAAACAACCGTCTTACTCGGACACTAGTTTATTACTGCCGAACGGCAGCGCGCTGCATATACATCATTCCTCCACACTTAGATTTTGGAACCTGGTGACAATATAATAATATTCCCTTTAAAGATTAAGATTAAACACACATTATAAGATAAATACGCACATACTAAAATCAAAACTTTTAGAAGTATTGCTTATAATCAACAACATTTCTTTTACGCTTCTGGCGTGAGAGTGGGGGTGATGGTGCTGATTGTACGTCAATATTACGCTCGATAGTACTTGGACATTGGTTGCTTTCAGACAAAATAGTCTCAGGCTGTGCTGGCACTGGTATCTCTGCAGCGGGCATCCCCTCACTCTCGTTAGCCTCACGATCGACCCCTTTTTCCCCATCACCATCATCTGTTACTGTTAGTAGAAACTGTTGGTAAAACTAGATTTCTATCCTGTACTAGTTCATCGGGCGATTGAAACGTATAAGACCCATCATTATTTGTGCATGCCGACTGATTGTTGCCCGTATATTTAATTATCTGATCCACGTGTCTTATACAGCAAATCTCTAAATTTTTAATAAAAATGTTATACATTTTAATTCCTATTTTATTTTTAATTATACCTAACTGCCAAGTTTCCTTCCGTGCGCTGTACCATCGGGTCCAAACGACATCGCCAATTGAAAATTGCCTTTTTCCGAGTACCGAAGGAGAATCAACCTGAATTTCGTTTGATGGTACAATTAAATCTAGACGAGTTCGTAGCTTTCTACCGAACATTAATTTAGCTGGCGTTTCACCAGTGGTACAGTGCACAGTGTTCCTATAATTAAACAAATAACCTAACAGTAATTCACTTATCTGGTACAGCGGTAGGTTGTCCTTAAGAATACATTTCAACATTTTTTTACATGTTCTTACCGAATTTTCGGCTTGACCATTGCTGGGAGGATGATAAATGGGTGACGTCATATATTTAATACCGTTGGAATAGCAAAATGTTCTAAATTCATTAGAATTAATCTTGACGTCATTATCTGAAACTAATGCGTTCGGTATACCAAAGGTTGAAAATATTGTTACGATGGAAGGTTCTGGGAGGCTTGCCGTGTGAAAGCCATGCGAAACAACAACACTTAGCAGGAAATATGGACAAAAGGAGGCAATTAAGAAAGGACGTAAACAAGTTGTTTTCGTCGCCCGGCCATTGTTCTGCGGATGCATTCACACGGCAATTCTACGAACATCTTAATGGCAGTCTAGAGCCTTCCACCGATATCTAGTATATCGTGCCGGTGCCATATATAAGGCGGTATCCGATGGGCACGGGGAGTCTGAGCGAGTCAGTCAGTGAGAGAGTCTGAGTTAGAGTTAGTGAGTTTAGTTCAGTGCGAGTGATCACAAGAGTTTTATCGGTGACTATAGTGAGTGTTACAGTATTAGTGAAGTGTTTCAGTGCCTAGTGTTTACTGTGTTCTACTGTTACTGTGTTGTAGTGTATACAGAGTAGAAGTGTTTCAGTACCTAGGGTTTACTGTGTTTTACTAGTACTGTGTTGTAGTGATCAGTGTTATAGTGAATAGAATTGTAGCGAAGTGTACGGATTTATTGTACAAGCTTCCGGAATTATTCTGTGTATAGAATAAAGTGTCGTTTAAGTGTAACAACCGGCTATCATTAAATTATCCCGAACCCCAGCTCGTAACAATTGGTGTCAGAAGTGAGGGATAATTATGCCGGTTCTACCAAAAGACGACACTCCGGGTCCAACCCAAGCAATGCAGCACGAGCAGCAGACTGCGGAGCCGACGGCCACTGGCGATGCTGGGAATGCACCGCCAATGAATCCTCAAGTTTCGGCTACCATCGACATAGCTGAGCTCATAGCGTTGCTGCAGGAGATAGAGCGACGTCAGGTTGAGCAAATGCGAGGTCAGAAAGAGCAAATGCGAGATCAGAAAGAGCAAATGCGACGTCAGGCGGAACAGACACGACAGCTTCATGAGCAACTGAAGCATGATAAGGAGGAACAAACTCACCTTCTTAAGGAGCTGAATGTGAATATTGGAAAAGAACTGACGGCAGTAAGAGAAAAGGTGCAACATCAGGAGGATCGCATCATAGAACTGGAAAACCAGATTGTAAAAATGGAGAATAGATTTGAAAAAATTGAAGCCCAGATAGCGGTAATAAAGAAGACGTTGGGGGACCTGGCATCCAGAAAAGGCATTGTCGCTCCGGTAACTACATCTTCGATGCGAGGATTTAAAGCGCCGCCATTCGATGGAAAATCTTCATGGTCAGCATACAAAGTCCAGTTCGAAGCTGTTGTTAAGGCCAACGGATGGAATGAAGCACAAGCCCTGACTGCGCTTACGCTGGGACTACGTGATCAGGCCTTAACTATATTGGAAGCCGTTGGGAAGGATGTGACCTATGAACAACTACTCGAAGCTTTGGAGTCTCGCTACGGTGATGCACATTTGGAGCACGTATTTCGTGCCCAGTTGAAGGACCGAACCCAACGTAGCGTGGAAAACTTGCAACAATGGGCTCTGGAAATCGAGAAGCTTGTACGCAAAGCGTACCAGTCAGCGCCTACGTTCATAGCAGGATACCTGGTCCAAGCTTTCATTGACGGAATACGTGACCTGGAAATACGAGCTGCTGTCAGACTTGGACATCATGAAAGCCTCAAGGATGCTTTGGCTCATGCCCTGGAAGTTGAGGCAGCACGTCAAGATCATCGGTCCTATCGTATCCGGGAAGTGGTAACACCTAGCCGTGGGAGTCGACCGAAATTTAGTCCTCGGTGTTTCCATTGTGGTGAAAAAGGTCACCTGAAATTTAACTGCCCAGATAGAGTTAGCCGAGACGGGACCAACATAAAAGCCAGGGCCACGTGGCGAGTAGCGGATGATTTTAAAGGAGCCCCAAGACTATTGAACTCTCAAGCCTACGACAGAGGTAAATCTCACGGAAACGCAGACTCATTATCAAGACGATCTTGCTCAGATGACCGCAAACATTGTGCAAGGAAAGAAATGAAAGAAACTGTACCCATTAGAATGCTGCGAACAAATGATTGGAAGGAAGCGTTACGAACAGTGCAACGAAAGGATCTCGATATCAGGCCAATTAAGGAAAAGTTGAAGACCCGTTGTAACAAAGATTTTAGCAGTCCTGGATTCAGCGAGGGATCCCTGGTGAAGCTTCACAATCCAGTACGCAAGAAAAAAATATCTCCGAAGCTACAAACAAGATGGGATGGACCATACCGGGTTGTCTTTAGGATCAACGATGTGACATATCGGATACAAAAGGGACCACGAGGAGCTCCGAAGGTCGTCCACGTTGATCGATTGGCGCGCTATCATGGGTCTAACGATGCTCGGGACGAGCACGTCTTAGGAGGGGGCAGTGTTACGATGGAAGGTTCTGGGAGGCTTGCCGTGTGAAAGCCATGCGAAACAACAACACTTAGCAGGAAATATAGACAAAAGGAGGCAATTAAGAAAGGACGTAAACAAGTTGTTTTCGTCGCCCGGCCATTGTTCTGCGGATGCATTCACACGGCAATTCTACGAACATCTTAATGGCAGTCTAGAGCCTTCCACCGATATCTAGTATATCGTGCCGATGCCATATATAAGGCGGTATCCGATGGGCACGGGGAGTCTGAGCGAGTCAGTCAGTGAGAGAGTCTGAGTTAGAGTTAGTGAGTTTAGTTCAGTGCGAGTGATCACAAGAGTTTTATCGGTGACTATAGTGAGTGTTACAGTATTAGTGAAGTGTTTCAGTGCCTAGTGTTTACTGTGTTCTACTGTTACTGTGTTGTAGTGTACACAGAGTAGAAGTGTATCAGTGTCTAGTGTTTACTGTGTTCTACTGTTACTGTGTTGTAGTGTACACAGAGTAGAAGTGTATCAGTGTCTAGGGTTTACTGTGTTCTACTGTTACTGTGTTGTAGTGTATACAGAGTAGAAGTGTTTCAGTACCTAGGGTTTACTGTGTTTTACTAGTACTGTGTTGTAGTGATCAGTGTTATAGTGAATAGAATTGTAGCGAAGTGTACGGATTTATTGTACAAGCTTCCGGAATTATTCTGTGTATAGAATAAAGTGTCGTTTAAGTGTAACAACCGGCTATCATTAAATTATCCCGAACCCCAGCTCGTAACAATATGCCCTTTAGCTGTACTATAAGGTTCTTAGTTGAAGTTCCATTATGCATGTGTAGGCATTCAACCCATTTACTGTAGGAGTCAACAAGCACGAGATATACCCTTTGCCCCACGGTCATATAATCAATGTGCACGCGCTGCCAGGGAGCGGCGGCGGCGGGCCAGGGCGCGGGGGGTCGCGCGGTGGCGCGGCGCGCACACTTACGCATGTTGCACATGAACCTATCCAACGCTCGATGTCGCCGTCGATGCCGGGCCACCACATTCTACTACGCGCGTTACTCTTAGTTTTTATTATACCTAAATGGGTGTCGTGTAGTTCTTCTAACATTTTTTTTCATAAGGCCGACGGAATGACTATTTTATGTCCCCTTAGAAGGCAACCGTTTTCGTACTGTAAGTCAGATTTGCAATGAAAATAGGGTAAAACAGATTTACAAATAATTTTTCGAGGCCAGCCCTTCTTCATGTACCTAATCACCGTTTGGGTCACAGTATCGAGCTCCGTTGCCTGCATTATGTCGCGTACGGTAGTAGCAGGCGATGCCTCGTCTAAAAACTTAAGTGCATAATAGGTATCTATATCTACATCATTATCGGTTACTTCTAATTTGTTTGTGGATTTTAACGGCGCGCGTGAAAAATAATCGGCTACTATGTTATTTTCACCCGACACATAACGTACTACATAATTATAAGCCGATAATGCAATAGCGTATCTCTGGAGCCTTAGCGCTGTTGTTACCGGTATACCTGTCTTGTTATTAAAAATAGAAACCAATGGCCTGTGGTCGGTGTTTAAAATGAATGGTTCACTTTGACCGTACAAATACTGATGGAACCTTTTTACACCAAGCATAATAGCGGTCGCCTCCTTCTGTATTTGGCTATAGTTACGTTCGCTGGCAGTTAGCGAACGCGATGCATATGTGAGAGGGCGCTCGTGCGCATCGCCTTCCCCGCGCTGTGCTAACACGGCGCCGAGTCCGGCCGGCCCCGCGTCCACCGTAAGTATGAGCTGCGCTGTCGGCTCGAAGTGTGCCAGCACGCGTTCGGACGCCAACTCGCGGCGCACCGCCGCCATAGCCCGCCGCTGCCTATCTCCCCACTCCCAGGGTGCATCACTTCGTAGTAACTCGTGGAGCGGATTCAATAATGACGAAGCGTTCGGTATAAAATTCCTATAGTAATTTACGACACCTAGGAATCTCTTAACTTCGGTGACGTTAGTCTGTTCGGAAGCGTTTATTATCGCCTTAACCTTATCAGGACTCGTCATTAAACCTGCTTTACTAATCACGTAACCTAAATAAAGGACGCTTTCTCTGAATAATTCGCACTTTTCTTTTTGAAGGCGTAGACCGGCATCGCTTAATCTATGTAAAACTTCAGTTAGCCTTTTTAAGTGGGATTTTCTATCAGGACCAGTTATACATATGTCATCAAGCCAGACACTGACTCCTTCTATGCTCGATAAAAGTGTTTCCATAGATTTTTGAAAGATTGCCGGTGCGTTTGCTAAGCCGTAAACTAAACGCGTATATTTATAAAGCCCTTTATGCGTATTTATGGCTGTAAGATCCTGTGATGACTCATCTAATATAAATTGATTATATGCATTTTTCAAATCAATTTTACTGTATAGCTCCCCCCCCCCAATCCTAGCGAAAACCTCTTCTATCCTGGGTAAAGGGTATTGTTCAATTACAAGGTCCTTATTTAGTGTTACTGAAAAATCTCCTGCGATCCTAACCTTACCATTTTCCTTTAACACAGGTACTATTGGGGTGGCATACTGCGCGTGGTTTATAGACACCAAAATACCTAAACCTACTAGACGCTCTAATTCTTGCTCGACCTTATCTCTTAGAGCAAAGGGTACAGTTCGCGGCTTATAAAACTTTGGAACAAAATTATCTTTTAGTTGTAGTGTAACTTTGAATTTATTAAATGAACCCAACTCACTTCCACAGATCAGGAAACTTTTTGAGTAATTCCATTACATCATTATCGTTACACACAAAAGACTTAATGTCGGTTGTAATAATTAAATTAAATGTGGACATGAAATCCCTACCTAGCAGTGGCGGACCTCCATTTTTAACTACAAAACTTTTATATTTCGTTGCATATTATTAAATTTTGCTATAATTGTGAAGAATCCTAATGGAGAGATTGTATGTCCATTGTACAAGCACAAGCACAAGCACATTTTTACATTGCAATTTTGTAATTGGTAATGCGAGAACTTCTTAGTGTACAATGTATCTGAAATTACACTGCTACCAGATCCAGAATCGAGCTCCATTTCAATGAATTGATTACCTAAAACTAGTTCAATTTGAATAGGTCTATCGGCTACGTACCTTATATTAAAATTCTGGCACTCGTCACATACCGTGTCCTGGGACTGGTTACATCTGCATTCCTCGTTAGAATCGACATGATAAACGTACGACGAGCCTTTTGGCACGTATAGCCCTGGTAACGACACTTATCACTACTATGATTTTTCATTCCGCAAACTGAGCACCGCTCATTATCTCGATGAGCTGACGCCACAGCACCACCCGCGCCCGCGCCACGTCCACGACTAGGTTTCCCATGGAATCTCGCACGGTATACTGGTTCCTCCTTGATAGAAACGGCCTCAGTACTGGTACTGGCGCCATACATGGCTTTTGCCTCCTTGGCACAAGCCGCCTGCTCCGCCAATTCAATAGCCTGCGTCAATGTGAGGGTAGACGGGCTCTTCTCGAACAATTTGTCGCGTTCTGGACCTGCATTCAGGCCAAGGACGAAACGATCTCTCAAGTTCGTTTCTAGAGAGGTGCCGAAGTCGCAATAAACTGCCAAACCTCTAAGTCGCGCCGCCCATTCTCCTAGGGTTTCGCCTGGTTTCCTGCTGGCACTAAAGAATTTTGCCTTGTCCACAAATGAGCACTTCTTTGGCTTGAAATGGCCATCGAGTAATCCAACTAGGTCCTTGTAGCTCAACGCCTCCAACTCCTTAGGAAATGCGACATTAAGCACTAATCGATACGTTTCCTCTGTGAGATGAGTTAGTAGAATTCCACTCTTCTTTTCATCGTCCACACTGTTGATTTTCAAGAACTGCGTCAATTTGCCTTTGTATATCAACCATTCGCTAGTTTTATGGTCAAAAACCGGCAAATTCCCTAGATCCCGAGGCGTTAATTTTTTTTTTATTATTATGCGTGGGTAATCCAACGACGTTCGCCAGTGAGATGTATGAAGCAATGAAACAACCGTCTTACTCGGACACTAGTTTATTACTGCCGAACGGCAGCGCGCTGCATATACATCAGAAGTGCAACAAAATAACGACCATCGTCGTCGCGGGTAGTAGTGTGAGTATAGATGTCCTCACACTCCTTATCTTCAGGGCTCAAAATCGGTGGGACTTCCACCTCTTCGAGTTCCCAAAATTTGCGGACCACGGACTCCACCTGCTCTATGGGGGAGGCGCAGCAGTATGAAACAGTCGAGTAAGTATCTATCTTAGCGGGTGCGGTACCTACAATTACGTATCCTAATACAGTCTCGAGGGCGAGAGGTGCAACGTTTGCGGGTTCACCTTTAATCCTGTTAGGCAAGAGGAGGTGCGGGAAAATTGAAGCACCGATCAACAAATCGATGTCTCCTGGCACATCATACGTGTCGTCCGCTAACGGTAAATTTTTCAAATTCGATAGCAGCGCAACATCAATTTTGACAGTTGGTAGACGCTCGGTCACCTTATCGATAACCAACGACTCCATGTCAAATTTAATTCTTCGATTGAAGCGCGAAAAAAATTTTATTTGTACTGAACCCTGCGTATTTTTTGCGGAACCACCTATTCCCCTAACCATAGGACACGTAAGTCCCTCTCTAGGATTTAAACCTAAACGATAACAACACTTGAGTGTAATAAAATTACTTTGTGAAGCGCTATCTAATAAGGCTCGCACACAGTGTTCGTCACCCTGAGCGTCAACTATCAAAACACGCGCGGTAGCAAGAAGGACGGTGGTATGTACAGGCGAAATAACTTTATTGTCATTATCAGACAGCGTGCACATCGTAACTTTGTCCGCGGCAGAGGTGGCTTGCGGCTGCGGCGTATGCGGCGGCAGCGACGAATGCGGCGGAGACGACCGTTCCACAGCGCTCGAGCATAGTATAAAGAGAGGGAGTAAGTAGGCTATCTCCGGCCCAATTCTCGATATAATTGCCTACTGTCAGTGTTAGGGTTGTCACTTTTAGCTAAATATTAGGCGCGGCTGTTCGCGCTTCGCGCAGCCACTGAAGGCGTCTGAAATAAAAAGCACATTTAATATACATTAGGTATCTATAACAAAAAATGAATAAAGTGAATGAAATATTATCATTAAAAGAAATAAAAACAACATTAAACTAACGACTGTCTCTTTGAACTGAACTTTGTTTTATATGTATTTGATTTACTATTACTCAATTAGGTACTCGTACATACTTATTTTGAATTACGATTTTCTGTAAGTAGGTAGGTACTTAGTTACTATACCTACAATACTGAGAAATCGGCATAACTAAACGTAAACAAAGAAATAGCGACAAACCAATTGCCAGATCAAAAGTACCTAATACATTCTAGTAGGAAATTAGGCCTACCTACCTACTTCCTATGTGATAGAAAACCAATACAAACAAAAAATATGTAAGTACGTAGGTCTCTCTCCTCTCTCGTAGATCTCATCACCAAGTAAAATTATATTATGCTAGAATAAGTGACTGACTTACCTTTCCTGTTCAATAGATAATCTGAACAGAGACAGGTCTGGAATCGATGAATTATTAAGACACCCAAACACACAGCAATACGTTCTTCTGCGATTATCAGACATTTTGATGATGATATTGATGAATAAATCATTTAGCGGCATAGTGCCGAAAAGCCGTGACGCGCGCGCGAACCTTGTGCAGTGTTAGCCCCGACTGGCGCACTGAGAAACGGGTCGAGATTTTGTTAAAGTGTGCGTGTGTCGACACATAGATACAATAGCGCACACATACAAGCCGCGCGCGGTGCGTTTGTATGAAGATAACCTACTTCCTCTCTTTATACTATGGCTCGAGCGCCCTACCGGTACCGAGAGTACACCTGCATGTGTGCTCACCGTGGATGCGGCATTTTTATTTTCAAAGTGCAACAAAGTATGGTGTTTTTGTTGACACTTATGGCATAGCGTATTTGAATTGCAATGAGATGATCGATGATTTTTACTTAAACAGTTGACACAATAAGAATTGAATTTTACAAATTTAAAACGCTCATTAGGAGAGAATTTTTGAAAACCTGGACATTTATATAAATGTTCGTGTTGTATATTACACAAAGAGCACGAAGGCTGCGAAGTTGCGTTTGTGGTATTAACATATGTATGCGTAGACTTAAATGGCTTGGATGGCGCATCCATTCGACGATCGAATGATTTCTTCGTACAGTCATGATTCCGAGACGAAGCGAATGAAGTACGTTGCAGTATTTTTATTTGGTCGCGAATGAATTTAACCAAGTCATCAAAGTGTGGTATATCTGAGCCACGTTTGTCCATTTCGAAAGCGTGTGCGGTTTCTGAATCTATTTTCTTTAACGCTGTATATAAAAATTTTAATTTTTTTAATGCGTAAACTGAGGTAGCAAAATTATCTAAGAATTGTTCTAGATTGCTTATACTAGCGGTGCTAAATGCCTTTGCATTAAAAATTTGATCTAAATATGAAGTTGCAAGTACTCACTTGTCCTCATACCTATTGATCAAAGATTCTAAAATAATTGTGTAATTATCAGCGCACGGAGTTATTCCCGCGAAAACTGATTGAGCCTTGCCTGTCAGTCTTCCTATCAAATAGTGTAAAGTGTGAGTCTGACAATATAGGATTTTCGTGGATAGTATTTTTAAATGTTCTATAAAATAATGGCCATGTTTTTATATCGCCACTGAAATCAGGAAGCTCGATACGCGGCAACCTGGGTCTATCACTACGAATATCATACGTTCTATTATCGGCGGACCGAGTATTGATTGATTTGGCGGTGCGTATAATGCGACCATACAAATCCTCAAATGCAAGTAAAGGCTGATAGTTAACAACATATTTAGGATTCAATTGTAATTCTATAGAATTTATTCAACATTGCAAATTTCACGTGAATGGCGAACCGGTCACCTTGTTAGTAGACACCGGAGCAGCTATATCGGTTATAAATAAAAGCAAAATCGGCAACAATCGAATTGACACTTCAAGAATTGCCTCTATAATAGGTGTTTCCAGCGAAAACTCCTCTGTCCAGACTTATGGCGTCTGTAATATATCTCTAGATCAGTTTCCGAAATTCAAATTTCACGTAGCCAATCTCAATATTCATGCCGACGGCATATTAGGAGACGACTTCATGTCCAAATTCAATGTTGATATCTTATACGAATCTAGAACTCTGCGAATACGCGACAGAACCTACAAACTATTTACTCTTAACGATTCTATGAACACCCCTATCGATAATGATAAACAAACCCTAAGACAAAGATCAGAAACTGTTATTTCATGCCTCACAAACGACATCTCGAACGGAACCGCAATCGTAGATAGACAATACATAGACAAAGACCTAACTATTCCAAATGCACTAGTAGTTGTCGAAAACAATAAATTCCTTATAACCTGCGTTAATTCCAGTAACGAAGACAAACACATCTCAACCCTCAATTTTAATGTAAATTCAATCAATGAACCGGAATGCAATCAATATCAACTTCTTGCATTTAACTGCGGTACTAACATAAATAATACTCGACCCCAAAAAGATATCAATGAATTAATCAGACGCGATCACCTTAATAAATATATACAAGAAATTTTACTTTTTCACCCGGGCGAAGCTGGGCGGGACAGCTAGTCCATCTATATCTATACATATAATAAAAATGTAACTGATCGCTATCTGTACATGGAAGATATATGAGAAAAAATGTGATAGGGAACTTTTTCAACGCAAATAGCATCCAAAACACTGATTGTTAGAATTTTTGTATGTTTGTCTGTTCGTCTGTGCGTTTGTGCACGCTAATCTCAGAAACGGCTTATCCGATTTAGATGTGGTTTTTCAATGTACAAAGTAAATCAAAATGTTTATTAAAAAAATGCTGCCCAAAGTCACTTTTCCACGCGGATGAAGTCGCGGGCACAGCTAGACCTTATTTCGTTGTGTAATATTGGACGTACTACTACTACTATTTACACCGTCCACGCTCGTGATCATGTAGTTCATCTCTGGTTGCAGAGGTACTTTATCCACGAAGTTTGACTGAAAATAAAAGAGAACACGTCAATTCCTAAGTATAGATAGTGTCATCCACGATGATGCGCCCATTGATGCGCCCCACTAATTTCTAGTTTCGTGGCGGTCGCGGGATGCGGAGAGTATAACCCTAGTCTATTAATGGTAGTTTACGTGTGCACTCAGGTAATCAGTGTGTACCGACAATACTCAAATATAGTGGAAGGTTGCAGCGAAAGAGGTATGTAAGTTTAGAGAGAACTGGCGCTAATTCTCTCAGCCTATCTCGTTAGACACTAGGCGGGTTGATATGTTAAGTCGTTAAACGTTATACATATCTTTTGGGATGAATCACCAGCTCGTAAGCGGTTTTATGATATTTTAATTGCGAGTTTATAATTACTATATTGTATTCCAGATATCGAATATAGCGATATCTGGAGTTATTCGCACGAACGAAATAATTAACCTTTAACGGCTTGTTTCAATGCTATCTATAGCTTATATTTGTACGTAGCCTACAGATGGCGCTATTTTGCACGCCCATTAAAATTTTAATGAAAACGATTGGTAATAAATTTGGGTGTACAACAATATCGCTTTTGAGCAATATACTTGTTAGTCCAAAAGAGTTTCTTGGTCTCTCAGTCTTCTTCATGTGAGAAAAAGGGAAATAACTTTTATATAATTAATATCATCACGCCTTCCCATCCGGCAGAGGTGTAATATTTCCCTCTTTTCGTCGGAGATATATGTAATTAGATGCCAACGTGATAAATGGCGAGTCCATCGCAATTGTTCAAAGATAGAATAGAATATTACTTCATTATAAAACTGTGTACATTTGTTACAAGATATTAAATTCTAAAAATATGTCTCAACAGTTTCTCCATTACAAACGTACAATAATGACCACACATAAAAACACAGACTCCCGTTGAATTACAAATACAACTAGCGACATCTAGGTCATTTTGTTTGCAAAAGCCTGAAACGTTGAAAGCTCTGTTTATACTCGCCACACGCCAAAGAAACTAGGAATATTAATTATATTGTAACCAAAAGGTGGCGCTGCCTACCTTCAAAGCGGTATTGGATTTTAATTTTCTCTGTACCAAATAGCAGGGTCCTTAACACTAAATCTGCTTAATAAAAAAAAATATACCACGGAGTACAGTACAATAACGTATAACGTAATATATCCTTATTAGCTGTCCCGCCCAGCTTCGCTTGGGTGAAAAAGTTAACTTGCCAGTAACACGATCGCAGCGCCACCTATCAGGTCCAATTGTGGTGTAAGCTATCCTATCTTTTAAGTTGGATGTAACTGCACACTATGTGCAAATTTGATTGAAAGCGATGAAGTAGTTGAGGAGCCCATCGCGGACAAACAACGTGACACGTAATTTATGTATATTGAGTAAGATTATTTATTAGCAATGCAAACGCGATTAAACGACAAACACAGTACATTACGCATTACCTACGAACATTACAAATACCACCTATATGACCTATATGAGTATGTTTTGCTTACAAAAATTACTGAACGGTATTGGATGAAATTAGGCACACAGATAGATTATTAGCTGGATTAACACATAGGATAGGAGCAGTGTGTCATAGAGAATACAACAGTTGTCTTCTAGAAGTTATAGAGTTGTGAATATCGTAACAACAGATTTCTTGCCTTATAAGGGTAAAGAATTGAAAAATAAAACCTACATATCCGTATATAATAAAGTCACAAAGAACACTTGGTTAAATGATAAATAATCGATTTATGAAAAAATCTAATAAAAAATATATTATGTTTAAAAACTTTAAATGATAATGAACATTGAATCGAATTCTTGTTATTAAACGCAAGTGAAGAACGACTCTCTCGCATTGTGCTTGTGCATGTGTACATCCGAATGTTATTAGAGAAATCATTAAAGACGAACTGCAGACTCTTGTAGCAGGTCCTTTGGCATTGATAGCAAAATTATACAAGGATTCAGAAGAGCAAACATCTACTATACAAAATGTTGAAACAATTTTATCCTTGGTGCTTAAGAAAATAAATGACCGTTTGAAGCTGCAACTGTAAGTTCTGAAGATAACACTGATGTGTCAGTAAAGCAATTTGTTGCGGTGATCTCTGCACATTCGAACGATTAAAATCCCGCGGAAAATATGCATCGTTTAAGCTTGGTGTTCCAACTAAACTAGCTGAAGCTGTTATGTCTCCCACCAGTTGGGCTGTACTGTATCTACAATATGTATTAAGCCCTGGCGCCAGAACTTTCGTGCCAAGCAATCAAATCAGGAAAAGTCGATATCGACATAAGTCTATCCAGTGTTACTATCAGAACGTCCGAGGGTTACGTTCGAAAACGATATTATTGCACAATAAATTAATTGAATGCGAATATGATTTGATTGGTTTGTCTGAGACATTTCTTACAAGTTCCGTATCTGACGGTGAACTCTTCCCTTCCCAGTATACAGTGGTACGCAAGGACCGAGAGGGGGATGCAGGCTGGTGGGGAGTTCTGCTGGCGGTCCGAGATTGCTACTCTGTACGTGTAATTACGAATATTGATGGCCTTACGCCTGATAAGGAACTCATATGCGCAATCGTTAAGAAGAATAATGTATCATTTCTATGTTGTGTTGTTTATCTACCCCCCTCCTATAGATCAATATGTAACTGTCTTGACATGTATAGAACATTTTATTTATTCATATCCAAATCTGAATGTACAAATTTTAGGTGATTTTAATCTAAATTAATGTAAAATGCGTTTTAATCTATTTCAAGACTTCTGTGTGCTGCATCAGCACAACAATGTACCAAACAGCCGAGGCGGCTTGTTGCGGCTTGTCTCGTACTGAGTGACTTAGAGTCCGATCAGGTGAAACTCTGCACTTGTGACCCGTTAGTTCCTATTGATGTTTACCACCCGTCTCTCGAGGTAACTTTAAAACTATCACGTGGTTCAGTGCTGACGCCGGCACAGCCGTCGCCCCCGTCGTTTTCGTTGTCATCTAGTGCTTGTGTAGATTGGAACTGGCATAAGACTGATCTCGTTGGATTGCATGCAGCTATAATTGAACTTGATTGGTCAGATTTGTATAATATAACAGATGTGAATTCAGCAACAGACTTATTCTATGCTAGATTGTATGAAGCAATCAACCGTTTTGTTCCGCCTAAACGTCGTTCAATCGCTAAAAATAAATATGTTTATCCAAAATGGTATACGGCTGAGATAATATATAATATAAAATGCAAATACCTTCCTTTGCCTCTGTATTCCAAGATGAGAAGCCACGACTAAACTGTGCGGATGCTGAGAGGGCTGCTTATACTCGACAATAATCTAACTTAGATGCGAGATCTGTCTCTGTCACTGTTGTAGACAAAGCAGACTTAAAAGCTGCTGTCAGACGCCTTCAAATTCAGTCGGCAGTCGGGTCTGATGGCATCCCCGTGTTTATGGTAAAAGACTGTATACCAGTACTCAAAAATCTACGGCTAAAACGCTACGGCTATTATCTCTACCTCTATCCATCGCTGTTTGTGACGTGTCTGTGTGGATCTCGAGACGCTTAAGTTGAGACGCAAAATTCTCTTTATTACTCACTACCTTTCAATATCAAGGCAACTTTGATGAAGCCCTGCTCGTCACACTGGCTCTTTACAGGACCTTTCGGTAGAATCGTACGAGTGGATTCGCGGCGACTCTCGATGTTCCCCTTAGGTCAATCAAAAATCAAAATCAAAATCTTTTTATTTCACATAAGCCCAGGTGGGCACTTATAAAACATCGAAAAAGAAGCACGCTTAAGACGCTTAAGAAGGTCGCTTAATTTGTTGAGCGACAGGTTTGCTGGCAACAACTACGGCGTAGGCACTTTGTGGGTTCGAAGTGCATACGCGATTCGCCACTTCTACCGGGGTGGAAGGAGCGGCGGGGCTGACGTGTGTAGCGGTGGCCGGTAGCGCGCTAAGCGCCGACGACTCAAAACTGCTGACGGACACATTCCGTGCCCCGCGACGAGTGTTGACATAGTATAAAGAGAGGCAGTAGGTTATCTCCGGCCCAATTCGCGATATAATTGCCTACTGTCTTAGGGTTGTCACTTTTAGCTAAATA